>JAGKTI010013926.1:0-21035 GCA_018397915.1 Birgus latro
AGAGAGAGAGAGAGAGAGAGAGAGAGAGAGAGAGAGAGAGAGAGAGAAGCACATTTCGAAAGTGGACTACAGGTATACCCCGGTTTAATGATGCAATTGGTTAGGTAAAAACCCATCATTAGGCTAGGTATCATATATCAGGGTAGATTTAACTTGTGATAGGATGCATTTTTCAGCTTTGGGTTTACCCCCCAATCAAGTACAAAACCCACCCAAATGAGCCCAAAAGCAAATTTAAAGCCAATGTAAATGGCCTAACAGCTGTAATAGAAGCTAATCTAAGCCTGACACCTATAAATAAGTCACTAAAACCAACAAATAAAATCTGAAATTCGTTAAATATAAGTCAGGAAAAAATCAAGCTTAGTCAACTGTATCCCAAAATGACAATGTTCACCCCACCTACAGCTAAAACACATTTTAATCTGAGTCTAAAAACAGTTTATAAATCAACCTAAGGACACAGTGTTAATCTAAAATATCATCAATATCGGGGAAAAAATCAAAGCCTATTGTTAAACTGGGGTTTAGCCATCATTAGGCGGGTATGGTGGTATTTCTACCCCCATTGTTAAGCTGGGGTGTCATATATTGAGGTATACCTGTATTTAAAAAGATGCGAGCTGTTACTAAACCTTGACCTTTTTGGCATTATCACTGATACACTGTTTATAAACATAAACTAAGCATTATGTGGATAGATATCCTTACACATAGAACATGTAGGGGATGCACTTTACCAAGCACATTGGTAGGTTCTAAACAAAGTCAGCTGATTGCCTACTAGCATGCAAGGCAGTGGTGAAAGAGTTTTTTAAATGTTGTGTTTTCATTTTAAATAAATGTAATGCATATTCATTTTATCTCACAACTTATTGGTGGATGTTGAATATGAATACTGTTATTATTAGTAAATCAAGTGATTTTTTTCTTTGCCAGATTGTTTCCTTTCTTATGTAACTCGTGGAGCTAGTTGCCTGCTTTCGTCTCTACTCATTTCCATCTTCGCATCATACTCTCACTTTTAATGAATAAAAGATGTAAACAAGCCTTAGTTGCATGGTTTCTTGTTAAATATCTGGGTCACACATTCACAAACATCAGCCATTTGTGAGGGTTCTTATACTGTAATGTATTCCTTGTGAATGGACAGGACTAACTGTATACATAGAAATAACGGCATGCTTCCTCTTAAAAACTCTTCATTTTGAGGTTGGCCATAGTATGGATGATGTTTTCCATTGACTGGAACTAAACCAAGTGCCAAAGCCAACATATTATTTCCCCCCAGTTATGGAAGCTGTTGGGAATGAAGAAATCTGAGATGTTTAAGATTTTCAACCCCCTTGACCCCTGGGGGGAGTTGGTGGCTGAATTGGTAGAGCAGTGCCTGGCAGTCCTTGTGGACCCAAACTCAAATTCCCACTCGGACAGGAAACAGTTTAA
Organism: Birgus latro; assembly: GCA_018397915.1. Lineage (NCBI taxonomy): Eukaryota > Metazoa > Arthropoda > Malacostraca > Decapoda > Coenobitidae > Birgus > Birgus latro. The sequence goes on from JAGKTI010013926.1 coordinate 1,447, forward strand.
GGATTTGAAATTTTGTACAGCAGACTTTACTGATCTAGCAGAAGACCCACTGACATGTCGTAAAAATACCCCTGCTAATGCCAATACATTAGTCCTATATGAGAACTCTAACATGTATTCAATATGGATGGTGAGTGTTAGTGCTGAAGTGGCTACATGTGGAGGTGTATGGTATGTAGAAGGACTACTGGGCTATGGGAGTAGGCTGTGAAGCCTATGCCCAGAGCCGGACACATTTAAAAAAAAAAAAAAAGTTAACATCTGAGAACGTATGGTCGACAGGTACCCGTTCGCATCTGAGGATGTTTTCATATATTACGGGCATGTTTCTGCTTGAAAATGCAGCAAACTCACTTAGAGTGGTGTGCCGGGCTCTCTTGTTCGCTTGAGGGTGTGGGGAAAGGCTAGGTGGGACAGAGGTGGGGCGGAGGGGGAGGGGGGAGGTGCCTGGAGGGGCAGAGTACACGTGTACTGACTGCGATCAGCCACCCATGTGCTAGTAGAGATATACACCAGTAGTGGGTAGGTGCATGCTATTTTTGTGTGTTTGTATCATTTGTGATTGATTTGTAAGAAAAAAATTACAGTAAAACCTCGATATAACGGACTTCAGTAGACCGGAATTCGCTTTTATCGGACTGGAGGAGCTACCGGACTAAACTCCTATATATCGGAAAAAGTCCAATAAAGCCAGAAAGCAGTTCAGACTGCCTGACCACTTCAGCTATGTTCACCACAATAAGACAAGTAAAAGACATGTTTTTCAGTGCACAGTACAGTATTATTATGCCATTTGATTAATGTAGTGAAGATATAACACAGTACAATACTGCATTGGTGGTGAAAACCACTGATGCAATCTGGACTAATGTCTGATATATCAGGAAAAGTCCGGATTAGCAGGGGTAAGTTCGGATGTCGCTTTTATCGGAATTTCACATTTTTCGGACTGGCTTGGGGCCCAATTAGTCCGTTATAGTGAGGTCTTACTGTATCTACGTCTATCTATCTATCTGTCTATCGCCAGATGTCTCAGTCCCATGAGGGGAGGCCACAAACAAATTGCCTCCATGTTGCCCTGTCCAATGCCACTTGACTGCCTTGCTCCCAGCTAACGTCCCCCTCTCTCTCATGTGTCTCTCCACGCCATTCCACCATTTCATCCTTGACCATCCCCTCCCTCTCTCCCCCTCCACTTCATTCGCATACACTTTCCTCTTTAGTCTCTCGTTCTCCATCCTCTCCACATGGCCAAACTACTTCAGTATATTTCTCCTCACCCTTTCTATCATCCACATCCATACCACAGGGTTCCTTCAAAGAAATGGAAAATCCAGTTTACGAAAATAAGCCTGGTTGTGGGAAGGGGATAGGGTGCAGGAAGCCCAGCATCAGGGGTTTAATGATGGCTAGGGTTTCAGTTTGAATTTTGACTCAGTTTGAATGTTTCTTGCCTGAGTGATGATTGTGTGGCCAGTTAGCGAACTTCCAGCCACATTTCACTTTTATGGGAGTACTGTACCTCCTTTGGTCAGTGATAGCCATCCATCATTGGTCTAACTGAATAGAATTATTTGACTGACTACAATAAAATTAAAAGATGTTCTTAAACTAAAAGAATAATAATGGTGTTATTTAGAATAATCATGATGAGTAGTACAGGCTGCAAGAGAAGGGAGTTGGCATGATCTGTAGGTGTACAGTTGTGAGAGAGGCAAAGCTCGTGGTAATATGACCCTTTAGAGGTGGAGAAATTAGGCTGGGAGCGGATGTACCAATTCTGTCTTGCGATTATGCCAAGCCTTGCTGATACTGCAGTCAGTTTTAAGAAATGCTACTTTAATGCAATTAGACCACAAATATCTGTATAGTTTACTTACACCAAGCAATAAATATGCATCCTATGAAAACATTTCATTGCCTCAGTACAAGATCCATCCCTTGACAGAGAAACAAAGTGAATGCTTCACCAGCTTCCCTCCTCTGCCTCAATACTACATTACACCGTATGAACTTGTACACAAACACTCAGCCACCATGGCAGTCTAAAACCTCCAGCAGAGCAATATCTTTCATGAATCCTCACCAGAAATTCATATCTCAGAAACTGCCCTTTATAGAGACATTAGTGCACTTAACTATATTCTAGGTGCTGATGAAGAACCTTCACATGATGGTGCTATGCATCCTGGGTAGAGCAGCTGCTCATCAACTCAGAAGCCAAACCTCCTTATATTTCCCCTCACCTTACATTGGGAAGGACCTTGGTCTGACCCTGATGAGGTGTTGTCTGACAAAAGATGCTGATTCCCTACTTGGTTATGACCCCACAACCAATTGCTTACCTGTGGTCAGCAGGTCTGATAGGCCAGATACTGGGGTTAAGCAACATAAACAAAAATGGCGGCTATGTTACTACATTGCAACCTTTAAAATTTGAAGTGCATGTGTTCACAATCTATTTGAAGCTTTGAAAAGTTTGAACTGTAGGCAAGGCACTTATCTGGCTATTATCATCATCATCCAATCCTACATTGTCCCATGAGGAGTGTAGGAGCCTGGGGCTAGGCAAGTTGGTCTTGACATTTAAGATGAGAGTGACCAGCCTTACTCATCCCTGAGTGGCATTACATGAGCAATAAACCCCAACCATCCCTTGGATACAAACCTTCACCGGCTTAGTCCAATTGGAGCGCGGTAATTACCCACAAAATCATGAGGCGCCAAAATTTGGTTATATGGTTACCACCCAGCATAGTAAATGGTTTCCTGGTGTACAGGAAACCATTTAGCTTGTCACTCAGTGTAGAGTCACCCACAGGCAGATGGAAGAGGAAAGAGTGAAGGAAAGAATTACAACAGAGGATCTGGATGTCCTTTTCGTTATTCTCATTGTTTAGATGTGCTTTTGACGAGCATTATTGTATGGGCTAACTAACTTGCTTCAGGCATCCTATTTCCAGTGTTTTTATTATACTATCATTTATCTTTATCTCTGTTAACTTAATGATAATTATCAATTCAGTACAGTATTTGTTACTGCCCATGATTTATTTTTCTTGTATTCATCTCTTTCCTCCTCTTCTTTATACCCACTTGTTCTGAAACGCTTTGCAGTTATATTCATATTTAACGTTCTTTCCTTCCTTCCTCTTCTGTCTTTCTTTACTTCCTTGTTTCCTCGTCCTTCTGCCTGCGTGTGACTTTACACTGCCTCTTCCTTCTTTCTTTCCTCCATTCTTTCCTCTTCCTTCTGCCTGTGGGTGACTGTACACTGAGTGACAAGCCAAATGGTTTCCTGTACACCAGGAAACCATTTACTATGGGGCTCGAACTTGTGCTAGAGGGTACAGGGCATTGTGGTTCCCAGGCTGCCGCTTCCGCTCAATAGGGAGGGGCCCGAACCTGGGAGTTGCGCCCCAGGAGGCTGCCCTATCAGTGGGTGTATAATGGCGGGGCAGTTGCAGTGCCAAGCCGCGCTTGGAGGGTGTCCCTGCAGCTGTCCTGGCAGGGTGCCCCGAGGCCACTACCACAGCTACTGGTAAGCTGGTGGGCTAGGGGTCCCAGATCCATTGCCTGGACCTGGGTCTGTGCAGTGGGTCGGGCCTTTGGAATGTTTACCCTCCTTTATCTTACCGACTGTGAACTACAAAAACAAGCACCAAAGCAAGCCTGAGGACAGCAAATCACCCAGGGGGTTTAGGGTGGGTTTGTGGAATGTGGGAAGTTTGAGAGGAAGAGCAGGGGAAGTCGTTAAGGCATTCAGTAGGAGGTGGGTGGATGTGGTATGTTTGCAGGAAGTCCGGTACAGGGGTGGATCAGCCAGAAAGATTGTTGGGAAGGATTGCTACTATAAGTTGTTTTGGCAGGGGGGAACTGACAGATATGGGGGTGTGGGTGTGTTGGTTGCAGAGAAATGGGTGGAATATGTCATGAATGTTATGAGAGTAAGTGATAGGATATTAGTAGTGAAAATTTTGATTGGGCAGAAATTGATTTCAGTTATATCGGCATATGTTCCACAGGTAGGATTGGATGACGCAGAGAAGGATAGATTTTGGGATGATTTAATACATGTAGTGAGTGGTATGGGTGATGATGAGGTAGTGGTTCTGGGAGGGGATTTAAATGGTCATGTGGGTGAAGCAGCTCAAGGTTATGAAGGAGTCCATGGAGGATGTGCATATGGTGTGAGGAATGCGGAAGGGGAAAGAATGCTCGAGTTTGGGGAGGCTATGGACATGATTGTGTGCAACACACATTTTAGGAAAAGAATCAGCCGGTTGATTACGTATGAGTCCGGGGGAAATAGTAGTCAGATAGATTATTTTCTGGTCAGGAGGGTTGATAGGAGATTAGTGAGGGATATTAAAGTTATAGGAAGCGAGGAGTGTGTGCAGCAGCACAAACTGTTGATTTGTGATATGGTGCTTAAGGAATGAGTGATGAGAAGGAGGACATATGTACCTAGGAGGAAAATATGGAAGCTGGGAAACCATTCAGTAAGGGATGCCTTTTATAGTGAGATGAGGAGAGTGGTGGCTGAACAGGAAGCAGTAGATAGAGGCGTTAATGAACAGTATAGAGCCCTTAAGAACAACCTCTTGAGAGTTACCGATGCAATATGCATTTGGACAAGAGGCCCACCAAGACATAAAGTAACTTGGTGGAGGGATGAGGGTGTAGAAGCTGCAGTTAAGGAGAAAAGAAGGCTTTTCCGGGAATGGAAGAATGGTGGTAACAGGGAGGAGTACTTGGCTGCCAAGCGCAGGGCTAGAAGAGAGGTATACAGGGCGAAGTCTGAGTCACAGAGACTTTTACTTGATAATCTAAATCATGGAGAAAGGAAAAATATGATTTTTAGGGTGGCAGATCAGGTGAAGAGAGATAATCGGGACATTGTAGGTGAGCAGTGCGTGAAGAATGATGATGGAAGGGTTGTGGTGAACAGTGAGGATATTAAAGATGCATGGAGGGAGCATTATAGCCGATTGTTGAATGAGGAGTTTGATTGGGATAGAGAAGTTTTGGAGCCAGCTGATCCAGTGTTTGGCCCTTGGCCTTTGATTGACACTGCTACTGTGAGTCAGGCGATAGGCAGGATGTGGGTGGGGAAGGCGGCAGGTGTGTCTGGGTTGACTGCTGAAATGTTGAAGGCCTCAGGAGATACTGGGGTGAGGTTAGTCACTGACCTGATAAATATGATTATATATAAGTGTGTTGTCCCAGATGATTGGCTGAAGTGTAGTAATTGTAAATGTGTACAAAGGAAAGGGTGATGCCCTGGAAAGGGGAAATTACAGAGGTATAAAGCTCTTAGATCAGATAATGAAAGTAATGGAGAGAGTTCTAGAAGGTATGATTATAGAAAGAGTGAATATCGATGAGATGCAGTTTGGGTTTATGCCAGGCAGGGGGACCACTGATGCCATATTCATTGTTTGACAGCTCCAGGAAAAATATATTTGAAAGAAAAGGGAATTGTATTTTGTTTTTGTTGATTTGGAAAAGACCTTTGACAGAGTCCCTAGAGAGGTGGTGAAGTGGGCAATGAGAAAGCTAGGGTTGGAAGAATGGCTGGTTAGGGTGGTTATGGCCATGTACATGGGTGCTCGCACCCAGTTAAGAGTGAATGGAGCTATGAGTGATGAGTTTTCCGTGAATGTTGGTGTGCATCAGGGGTCAGTTTTGAGTCCCTTGTTGTTTATCATGGTGCTTGAAGCCCTCTCACGTGACTTCAGAGATGGACTCCCATGGGAGATGCTGTATGCTGATGATTTGGTGTTGATTGCAGAGAATGAAAAGGAGGTGGAGGAAAGATTTAAGAAGTGGAGAGATGGTATGGGGTACAAGGGCTTAAGGGTAACCAGATAAAACAAAAGTGATGTTATCTAGGGTTGGTGGCGGTACAATCAGAGGAGAGGGAGAGTGGCCATGTGCAGTTTGCCACAAGGGTGTGGGAAGTAATTCCATCTTGTGTAGTGTTTGTGATAAGTGGGTGCACAAGAGATGTAGTGGTATTACAGGTAGACTGCGAGATGATGCTGATTTCGTGTGTGTGGCGTGTCGGGGAGAGCAGGTGGAGATTGTTAGGCGTGAGAGGGTTGAACTTGCAGGTGAGTCTCTTGAGTGTGTAGAGGAGTTTCGTTATTTGGGAGACATGTTATGTGCCGGAGGTGGGGCTGGAGTTAGCTCGGTTGCTAGGGTGAGAAGTGGTTGGAAGAAGTTCAGGGAGCTGTTGCCTCTCCTGACATTGAGCGGACTCTCCTTACGTGCTAAGGGGTCTTTGTATGCAGCATGTGTTAGGAGTGTGATGCTGTTAGGTAGTGAGACCAGGGCAGTAAAGGAAGTGGATATTCGCAGGTTTAAACGTACTGAAATGACAATGATTAGGTGGATGTGCAGTGCGTCCCAGCATGCAAGGCCTGGGGGGGCTGGGTTTACGATAGAAGAGTTGAGAGGTAGGATGGGACTGGAGTGTATAGGTGTTGTGATGAGGAGAGGTAGGCTGAGGTAGTTTGGACATGTGGAGAGGATGGGGGATGATAATTGGGTACAGAGGGTGAGAGGTGTTAATATTGGGGGAGGGGTTGGGAGGGGTAGACCGAGAAAGACATGGGACGAGGTCATTAAGTGTGACTTAAGGGTTAAGGTACTGAACAGGGAGGCTGCCAGGGATCGAGCAGCGTGGAGAGCCGCCATTAGGTGACCAAGGCTGACGCATGCAAGCATGTTGGAGCCTTAAAAAATGAAACGAAACGAAACGTAGTAACTATATAACTAAATTATCGTGATTGTAGTTTAGTGGGTAATTTTGGCGCTCCAGTCAGATTGAACCTGTGAAGGTTTATATCCAAGGGGTGTTTGTGGTTTATTGCTTACGTAATTCCACTCAGGGATGAGTGAGGCTCGTCACTCTCATCTTAAATGTCAGGACCAACTTGCTTAGCCCTGGGCTTCTACGCATCTCATGGGGCAATGCTTCTCATGGGGTAACGTAGTATTGTCTGATGGATGGATGGATGGATGGATGAACATTGATCACTAAGTTGTAAAGGAAAATAACTTTGCATTCATTTATTTATGTACAACAAAACTACATAAATATATACATCTTTCACCACTTTGCATAGCTGGTGCAGCTATGGTGATTGTTAAACCTTGACCAATGTGCATGTTGTAAAATGCTCACTCACTGAATGGTTAGTTAATTTTATTTATGATGTATTTTTTAATAATGTACTCCTATACAAGTGTGCATTAGTGTAATCTTGCAGAAATAATGGAATCTCAAATAGTGCTGCAATACATGTGTGTACATGTGTAACTCACCGGGTCGGTCAGGATCACTTGATGGTAGTGATCATCAGCTTTTACCCTCCCGGAAGGTAGCTGAGAGCTCATATAGTCCGATCTGTGGGCAAGGCTGTGACCTTCACACACGCACACACCCATCCCCTTGCTCAAGGGGGACAGTAACCACCCACTTCGTCAGTTAAACTTTTCGCAACCTGAGCGAGGCGCGAACTCCTGTCTACCAGATGGCAAGCGAGAACGCTACCACTGCGCCAGCGAGGTGTGTGTGTGTGTGTGACCAAGTAGAAAAAGATGTAGGTTTATTTTTCCTGTGGAATTACATGGTAATCTGCTCAGATATAGAATGCGCAGTGGTTTAACAGTGACACAAGTTGTCTAACAGAAATATATTAGGAGATTGCTGCATACCAACAATCATGCTTATGCTAAAATTGAATAAAATTCATAAGCTAATGACATATCACAAGTTATGTTGCATGATATTTACTGTACAGTAATTTCACACAGCAAAGAATTTAAAAATGTTATCACTTTGCATTGTAGTGTCATACACTGTCAGTTCCTAATGCCATTACTATCTCTGAGAACACATGCATAGATAGTTATTTACTCTAATTTAGGTCTTTACAGTACTTCTGAGTACTTTAACCTGCCCAGTCCCACCGACGTACGATGCACGTCACCACTTTTTTTCACGCTCAGACCCACCGACATGCATTGTACGTCAGTCATTTGCAAGGCCCATCGTTTGCACATTTTTCAAGATTCGTGGGTGATTTTTGGTAGGCATATATGGGAGACCTTCCTCTACCTGATTTCAAGTGGGGATACTGCACCTGACCCCTCCACACTCTGCAATTCACCTGTTAGCAGTAACCTGGCCAGTAAAGACATGTTGCCCCACGGTCTCTCCAATGACGAAATTCACGGTGAAAGTGATTCCTGAGGTGGAGGACAAATAAGTAAAGAAGCTAGAGCAAGAAACAAACAGAAGTGATGAAGTGGTAATGTCGTTAAGGAAGGTGCCATATGTGGATGTGTTTGATGACTGAAAAATGCTTCTGTTGTCTGTATAATTGTGTGAAAACCAATATAGTCTTGTACTACACATAAATTCGTACCAAATAGATAAATAAATACGTAATTTAAAGTGGCTTGAATTAGTTTACCCTCCCATAGTTTGTTTTCTTTGAGGCCAGATACCCTGAGAGAGAACGAAAGGTAAGGCTGACTTGTCACCTGTAGCAACATTTATAAGCTCAGGAGAGTGATTTCTCTATGAATTTTCGATGTTTCTCACCAAAGGCGGAGGTTTGAGCCAAAAAAAAAAAAAAAGTTGAAAATCGGTCGGGTTCTGAGGGTGTGTTGGGTAAAAAATCGGTTGGGACTGGGATGGTTAATGTTTTCATGTCATGCATGGTTGTGTTTCCATTACTACAACTGTCTCACAACACATGCGCACACTTCGTACTTGTGGCTGGGTTGTTATGTTACCTGTCTTTTTCTCATCACTACGCTAATTGGCAAAACTGGGACACCTTTTTGAAGCCACGGTTGTGATGAAATCAGAATACAGTAAAACCTCGATATAACGGACTTCAATCAACCAGAATTTGCTTTTATTGGACTCGAGGAGCTACTGGACTAAATTCCTGTACATCAGAAAATGTCTGATAATGCCAGAAGCTCTCCGGACTGCCTGACCACTTCAGCTATGTTCACCACAATTAGGTAAATAAAAGACATGTTTATCAGTGTACAGTACAGTATTATTATATATATTATACCCAGTTCTGCAGTGGTAGTGAAAACAGTTTAAAAACCATTGGTGCAATCTGGACTAATGTCTGATATATCGGAAAAGTTCCGGATTAGCAGAGGGAAGTCCGGATGTCACTTGTATTGCAATTTTGCTTTTTTCGGAATGGCTTGGGCCCCAATTAGTCCATTCTAGTGAGGTCTTACCGTATGTTTAAACTGAATCAGGGAATATGGAACTTCTTAATCACAAAGAAAGGAAGCTTATTTTGGGTGAGCAGATGATTTATAGCAAGGTCATCATTACCAGATAAGTCAGTTTTAACTTCTAGAATCTGCAGTCATTTGTGAGCAAATTTTGGATAATATAAATGACAGATTTCTTAAATTATCGTATTCAAACTTTAGATGTTTTTGAACTATAGAAATTCAAAATTTCAAGGTTGCACTGTGTCACCTTTACCATAATGACACAAAATGCAACTTGTTAAGTGTCTTTTGTCCTCACACCGTTGTAGCCCTCCCACATCACAACATTGTCACCTTATGCACTTTTTTTTAGTAGCACAGACAGTCCCTCAACATAGCAAAAGATCTCTGAGAACACCTGGTTGAAGTGGCTAGTTTCGTACAGTCCACAGGGTTCTCGTCCAGATGAGTCTGGGTCACAACAGCAACAACACGTTCAATATTAAAAATGCATGCTAGGTACATCATTGCAGGAAAAGAATACTACTACAGGATTCAGCTTGAACATTATTGAATACCAGTATCAGATAGGTAGGCATGAATACCAGTGTTTGCATTATACTGTATTAATCAAATTGAGCTATTCTTAGGCTTTAATATAGGGAAGGAATGAAGAGTGTGAGTTGTGTGTGTATGTTATGGTATCAAACCCTTACCGTTGGTGACTCACCAAGTTCCATCAGAAAGAGAGAGATTTTTTTTCTCGCTTCTTTTTTTAGCTAGGTAAAAGATGAGAATGATGCTTGGCAGTGATGATAGGCTGAGAGAGTGAAAGAGATAAGGCAAGACAGAGCAACTTGGAGACTGGTGTCAAGACCACCTCTTCTCTGTATTGGAAGGGTTCCCATCATGTTAGGAGGGTATCAGTGGATGGGTAGATGAGTGGGATTTGGATAGTAGTGTGTTTTTAACCCTTGCTGGCCAGTATCATCTGGTACTGTATTTTTTCATTCTTGCTGCCACCCAATGATTTTGATAAACCTAGGGGAGATGTCTTGCAATGATTGGGTTAGAAACAGTCCATTAAATCCTTTAGTCCAGAATGTGTTTTTTATTTATTTATTTATTTTTTTCATTCATTATCCAATTCTATGTCGTCCCACAGAGGAGCGTAGGAGCCCGAGGCTAGGCAAGTTGGTCTATCTATCTATTGCCAGACGCCTCAATCCCACAAGGGGTGGCCACAAACAAATCGCCTCCATGTCACTCTGTCCCCCGCCATTTCACTACCACGCTCCCAACTCACTCCCCCCTCTCTCATATACCTCTCCACTCCTCCATCTCATCCTCGGCCTCCCCCTCCCTCTCGCCCCCTCCACCTCACTCACATACACTCTCCTCATCAGTGTTTCACTCTCCATCCTCTTCACATGCCCAAACCACCTGTTTCTCCTAACGCTTCCCATCACGTCCACAACCACACCACAACACTCCTTCACTTCCTCATTTGTTAGTTTGTCTCTCCATGTGACTACACATGCTCCTCTCAAATAACTCATTTCCACTGCTCTCACTCTTGACTTCTGTCCTTCCAACAGGGTCTAAGCTCCACTTCCATATGTTAGAGTTGGTATCACAATGCTGTCATGTAACAACTTTTTCACTTCCATGCTCACCTCCCTGTTTCTTACCACTGCTTTCAACGAACCAGCAACCTTCCTTTCCTGCTGCACTCTTTCGAGCACTTCACCCTCCAGACTTCCATCCTTACTCATTACACTGCCCAAGTACTTAAATTCACTCACATTCTCCATATCCTTCACATCCAATCTCACTGTACATTCACTGGCTTCACTTCTCTCGAAGACCATCACTTTACTCTTCCCTACATTCACCTTTAGATTCCGTTTCTTGCACACTGTCCCAAACTCATCTACCAAGCTTTGCAGCTCCCCTTTGTCTTCGCTAAACAACACAGTATCATCTGCAAACAACAGTACAGGGAGTTTCCAAACACTGCCCTCTCTCACTAGGGCCGCTCCAACATCCACTGCCCGACCTTGTATCTCTTTTATAACCCCATCCATGTACAGATTGAACAACCATGGAGACATGACACATCCTTGTTTCAATCCAACCTTCAAATGGAAAGATTCACTCAGTTTGCTATCCACACGCACTGCAGCCTTAGCACCCTCATACACACTCTTCACTGCTTTCAACAACTTCCCATCCACTCCATATATTCTTAATACCTTCCACAAACCTTGTCTATCCACCCTGTCATATGCTTTCTCAAGATCCATGAAGGCTGCATACAACTTCTTGCCCTTCTCTAGAAACTTTTCCACTAAGGATCTAAGAATGAATATCTGGTCTACACAACCTCTTCCCTTCCTAAAACCTCCTTGTTCTTCTCCAACTAATTCCTCTGTAATTTCCCTAACTCTGTCAACAAGTATCCTGCCATATACTTTTCGTATTACACTGAGAAGGCAAATGCCCCTGTGATTACCACACACTGCTTTTTCCCCTTTTCTTTTGTACAGGGGAATAATTATACCCGACTTCCAATCCTCCGGGACTCTACCCTCCTCCCACGCCAATCTGCACACCTTCCATATCCATTCTATTACTGTCTCTCCCCCATGCTTCAGCATTTCACCAAGTTGGTCCTGACATTTATTTATGATGGTAATTTTATTTTTATTTCTTACACTAGTATATTATTTTATTCATCTTTCTGGGCAACATATAGTGAAGACATTAAGTAGTTATTGTTAACCCTGTCAGTGCGATAATGTAGTAAATATATTATTCTTGCTTCCACCTGATGATTTTATTCACATTCAGGAAGATCTGTATAAGTAAATGGGTTATGAAGGCTTTATCTTTCCTGTTAAATTTTTTTTTCTCTCTCTCTCTCAAAAAAAAAAAAGTTTAAAGGTAGCAAGAGTGTCATGAAATTTACATCATTGTTGTGAAGAAGTTAACTGAATAATTGGCTTGTCTTCCCCTTTGGTTCAGCGGGTCATCTTGTTCTAGCATCCAGCCAGTCGACCAGCCTGAGGTATAGCTAACGTGTCCATCCTACTTGATCCATGCCTTTGGGTCATATTCTCAGTTGGCTTGGGAGATTTCGTAATATTTCTTCCTCAGTGATTTGTATTGTGTATCATACCTTAAAAATTCTCCTGTTTGTTACTAATGCAGGCACATGTTAATATTAAACAGAAATGAGTAACATACAAGAAAAAGAAAGATGTAAGGTGGATAATAAATTACTAAGGAGGAGGGACTGGGAAGTCTCCTGTGCCACCTATATTGTGGCCCTTAGTCCTTATTGCCAATAATTACTAATTAGAATGGATTAGTAGTTTGTTTTTTGTATTTATATCCTCACCATTTGCATTCAGACTCCTTTTTCCCTGATTAACTTTGAGTAATATGACCAGAGGCTAAGCTGATTGGAGGTCGCTTCAGATGTCTTGACTCTGAGAAGTTTACCATAAAGTTAGTGAAGTGTTGTAGTGATATACTTAGGTAAGATAGGGACCTCCATTATACTTTTAAATTCTTTAGATGGCAGAGTGTGTGTGTTTAGAGATTTACCTCATTTCATTTTGTTTCGTTTTTGAAGGCTCCAACATGCTTGCATGCGTCAGCCTTGGTCACCTAATGGCGGCTCTCCATGCTGCTCGATCTTTGGCAGCCTCCTTGTTCAGTCCCTTAACCCTTAGGTCACTCTTAATGACCTCATCCCATGTCTTTCTCAGTCTACCCCTCCCAACCCCTCCCCCAGTATTAACAGTTTTCACCTTCTGCACCCAATTATCATCCCCCATCCTCTCCACATGTCCAAACCACCTCAGCCTACCTCTCCTCATCACAACACCAATACACTCCAGTCCCATCCTACCTCTCAACTCTTCCATCATAAACCCAGCCCCCCAGGCCTTGCACGCAGGGACGCACTGCACATCCACTTAATCATTGTCATTTCTGTATGTTTAAGCCTGCGAATATCCTCTACCTTTACTGCCCAGGTCTCACTACCTGGATAGTGTACTGAGGAGTCTGTACCAAGAAGGTATGGTCACTTTGAGTCAATCCTTGTGATTTGGTTAATGGTAAAGTTATATATAGGTAAAATCGAAGGCAGGAACAATACAGTAATAGATGACCAATACGGTAATAGATGACCAAGGAGATTGCCTGATGTGTTAAGGAAATGTATGTGAAAATGAGATATGGACACTGAGGGACTGCTGGAAGAGACTTGACAGTCAAGCAGAGTAAAAGGAGTATGTATTTTTTCACTTATGTGTTGGAGTCTTGATTTTGCAGGCTTGGAAGATGTGTGAATGATTGTTTGGTCCATTACAGTAGGCACATTGATAGTTCTCTTACTTTGCATTTTTTTTTTTTATTTGCGCATCCTACCACATATTAGGTGGGAACTAGGATTAGGAAGATGAAATTGGTAATGAATCTGGATCCTGATTGTCTTGTTGCAGTAGTAGGAAGTTGGATTAGGATAATGGTGATGATGATGATGGTGATGGGGATGATTCTGATTCAGATAGAGAAAAATTCTGTCCCATCCATATATGTGTGTGTGTGTGTGTGTGTTTTTTTTTTTTTTATAAGAAAGTATGCCTGGCTTTCACATACTGTCTTATGTCTCTGTTGTACTTGATGCCATTGAAAGCCGGTGGAGATTTTGCAGTAACATTGCCCTAAAACTCTGCAGTGTGTGTGTTACTTGTGTTAGATAGCCTAGTTATTTTATAATTTGATAATGTTTATTGATTTTATTATTACCTTTTAATAATATACAATATATTTGGTTGTTCCTCCCATCTGGTGATGTTTTGCCTGCAAATGGCCTTGCACTGAGTGACAAATCAAATTTGGTTTTGTAACCCAGGAAGTTGGGATGTAACCATATAGCCAACAGTTGGATACTTTGTGGTCTAGTGAGTTATGGTATTGCAGCTGGATGTGGCCTGTAAGGTTTTGAATCTGAGGGATGGCAGTGGTATATTGCACTCAGAATCCCGTTCAGAGGACAGCAGCTGGTCATGTACCTTAAATATCAGGACTGAATAGTGTAGGCCAGGACCTTTGCTCCCCTGATGGGGCAGTTAAAAATTGAGTGATGGATGGATGGATACCATTTAATGAGTATAAGTAAGTGGAAGAAATAATGCAGTAGAAGTTGCATCATACTTAAGTAATTAATATAGTTTACAGCCATATTTATCATTGGATTATAAATGAAGCATAATTTATTTCCACTAACATTAAAGACATGTCTTTCTATCAGAAAGTAACTTTTCCTAGTTATGTACTTATGTGACCATTTGTGATCCCTTGTTATAAGATGCCTGATTAGTCTGTCTTGAGAGTATATGTACGCAGGTATACTACTTGCAGTAGACCAAATTTGTCTCCTCGCCATGCAATTAGTTTATTGCCAGTTTAACAACTGCTGTTTGGGGTTACTGATTACTTTATATTACATGGAGAGTTTATTAAGCAGTAGAGTCTCCAGTTACATGCAGGATAAAGTTATGCACTTGTCATGTGTATGGTTTCACTGCACAGGATCCAATTATAATTACAGGATAAAGTTTTTATTTCTACATGTCGTGTGCTTGTGTGGGTATATTAGGGTGTGCTCTTTTGTTTTGCAAGTCTTTTTTGTGCTGGTGTACCAAGAACTGTGAGTATATTGAGGGACTGATCTTCTGTTGATATTTATTTACTAGTAGTTTTTAAATGTTGCTCTAATTGGTTTGACCTTGTTGATGTTTGGCAACTTTGTATGCATTGACATTCATACCACAATTGTTAATCAAGGAAGTTTGATTCAAAATTACTAACACATTAATCTGTGCTGTACTGCTGAGCATGAAATGATGGGCATGGTGACATATTGTTTTGTTTTACATTGTCTGGATACATTGATATTTATTTTAACATTTATTAAGAACAGAGTAGCTTAATTACATAAAAACACTAAGCTCTGCTGTGTAACTATTTTATGCACTCTTTCTGTGAGTATTATGTAAAGTAGTTTCCTCCCCTGGGCTGCTTGATGTACTAGCTAAACCATTGTTTGTTGTTAATGATATTTTACTTTGAAGTGCTGTCTTTCCCACCATTAAAATGCACACCCATAATGTGGCAGGGGATATCTAGGGGGTGGAAAAAAATTCTGTATTTAATTTACTAATTATTTGTACAATATTCAGCATCCACCAGTAAGTTGTGAGGGAACAGAGTAGCTTAATTACATCGAAACACTAAGCACTGCTGTATAACTATTTCATGCACTCTTCCTGCAAGTATTATATGAATTAATTTTCTCCCCTTGGCCACTTGATATACTAGCTAGACCATCTTTTATTGCTAATAATATTTTACTGTGAAGAACAATATTTCCTACCATGTAATGTGCACCCATGATTTGGAAAGAGATATGTGGGGGAAAAATATTAAAATATACTCATTATTCATATTCATGATCCATCAATAAGTTGTGAGGGGAGATAATTTTGTATTAAAGTGTTTATTTAAAGTAGAATTATATGAATATATAAATTTTTCATTGTCACTGTGCATTTGCTATCAGACAATTAGCTGAGTTTTGTGTACAATCTACTGATGCCATTTGCATGGTGAAGTCACTCCATACATCATGTGTGTGCATTTGTAACCCATAGAATTCTTAGTTTACTGTTTATTTATGATAATGTACAGTCATCTGAGTCTGTACAGTCATCTGAGTCTTCAGTATTGAAATTTCAGTTAACAGTAAGGCCATTGATTGATTTGCTTTTAACCCTCTTGGGAATGATGATGCAAATTGTGTAATATCAGTGTTAGGTGGAAGAGTAACTGATGATGCAGTTTGCATCATTTTGGACAAAAATATTCACCTAAAATTAAGTTTTAGCAATAAGTGCATCAAACTTGGATGGGTTACAGGGGAGGGTGTACGTAATTTATATACATTTACTTAATTTACACATATTCTGTATTAGTTACAGTTTTCATAATAATACAAGAAAAGATAAACAAATTCTTTTAGGCATTTTTTAAAGGTTTTGGCAATTTATTTGAAAACTATGGTATTGGTCATATCAGTATTCCGAAAACACCACGAGAAAGTTTGCATCTAGACGTATGCTTTGCTCTAGCTCAGAGCAGGCAAAATTTTGCACAAGGATGTTGGAAAGTTTTTCAAAGCTATTTTTACTCTTGAACAAGTTATTCTCACTGTACATCTGTATGTTTACTCATCAGTTTTGTGTGTTTTTATTAGCTTATAAACACCACCAAAGATGATGGTATAAATGTGTACCAATATAACCAATTTCCTGGGGCAGATTTGGCTATAGAAATATTTTTCTTTGTGTGTATGCAGAAGCAGCCTTTTTTTTTTTTTTTTTCTTTTTTAAATGCAAGGTTGATGGAACCAAAGGCCATTAGATTGTAAATTGTTCCATCCAAGAAAAAACAAAAAACAAGATAACAGGGAGCCTAATTCAAGAGCCATACATTTTGATATGCTGGACACAGTGTTTGAAAGACTGGAGATCATAGGCAGTAGGAAATACAGACAGAGGAAGGCAGTTCCAGAGTTGACTTGTTGCATATATGAAGGACTTAGAGTTATGGTTAACTCTTTCATTAGAGAGTAGGACAGAAGAGAGATGAGAGTTTGCTGCTAGACGGTTGTTACATGCCCGTTGTAGTGGTGGGGGAATGCAAGCAGACAGTCAGAGAAGCAGTGTCCATTGAAGTTGTGATAGAAAAGAGATAAAAGATGCAACAGTGCGGTGAAGAGACAGAGGTTGAAGGGTGTCAGTAAGAGGAGGAGAGTTAATGAGATGAAAAGCTTTTGACTCCACCTTTTGAGAAAAGTTGTGTGTGGTGAGCCTTCCTTCACATGAGGGTCGTACTCTACACAGGGGAGAATAAAACCTGTGTATAAAGTCAACAACTGTGCAGGGGTAAAGAAGGCACGGAGTCGGCTTAGTACACCTAATCTCTTGAAAGCAGATTTGACAAGAGAGGTAATATGTTCTTTCCAAGATAAATCCTGCAAGAATGAAACACCAAGTACAGTATATTTAAAGATGATGCAGGATTAAGCTGGATATTATTAAAAATTAGAGGATAATCCCATGGAAGATGTTGTGGGGTTGATAGATGTAAGAAGTAAGTTTTTGATGCATTAAAAACAAAATTACTTTTACCCTAGTCAGAGATATGAACCAAGTCAGACATTAGGTGTACCATAGCCTCATCCCTTGTTTGTTGAAGTAACTGCTGAGATGGACTCTGCGGGAAATAAATGGAAAGGTGAAGGGTGGAGTCATCAGCATATGAGTAGATAGGGTTAAATGTACAGCTTAGAAGGTCACTGATGAATAAAAGGAAGAGAGTTGGTGATAGGACAGAGCCCAAAGGAACATTACTATTGATAGCTCTAGGAGAAGAATGGTGGCTGTCTACAACAGCAGCTATAGAATGACTAGAAATGAGGCTGTAGATGAAGGCACAGATTGAAGGATAGAAACCATAAGAGAGAAGTTTGGAAATTAAAAATTTATGCCAGATTCGATCGAAAGCCTTTGAGATGTCAAGTGCAATGGCAAAGCTTTCGCCAAAGTCCTGAAAAGAGGATGACCAGGAGTCTGAAAGATAGGTGAGAAGATCGCCGATGGAGCGTCCCTGGCGGAGCCCATACTGGCGATCAAAAAGAAGGTTGTGATAGGAAAGATGTTTTAAAATTTTTGTGTCAAGAATAGACTCAAAAACTTCTGAAGTGCAGGATGTTCAAGCATTTGGGCGATAGAGGGTTGGGAATGGTCACCCTTCTTTGGGACAAGCTGAATGAGAGCAAACTTCCAGCAAGAAGGAAAGGTACAAGTTGACAGACAAAGGTGAAAGAGTTGGATCCTCCACTCAGTTCATATCCCAGAAACTTAATGAAAATTTACAGTTCTCAAGAGGGTTACGGTAATTGTTGGTGGCCTTGGCTTTCATAAATTCTGGCAAACCAGGTTTTGTGGATACCAGTCACCTGAACCTATAAGTCTACCCCAAACCATGACTTTCATGGTATAATGTGCAGGGTGATTATTGAAGCAAAATCTTCCAGGGAAAAAGTGCACATAATATGGCCGGAAATATGATACATATTGCTAGATTTCATTGTATAGTTTGCACAGTTTGTTTCGTTTCCTATATAAAGGCTCCACATGCTTGCATGCATTGGCCTTGGTCACCTAATGGCAACCCTCCATGCTGCTTGATTTCTAGCAACCTCACTATTCAGTCCCTTATCCCTGAGTCACACTGTATGACCATGTCCCAGGTCTTTTTTGGTCTGCTCATTGCAACTCTACCTCCAGCATTTGCACTTCTCACATTCTGCACCCAGTTGTCATCACCCATCCTTTCCACATGCCCAGAGATCGAGCTGCTGGAGAGCTGCCGTTAGGGGCCAAGGCTGATGCATGCAAGAACATTGAAGCCTTTATAACACACACACACACACACACCGCTCGCTGGCGCAGTGGTAGCGTTCTCGCTTGCCATCTGGTAGACGGGAGTTCGCGCCTTGCTCAGGTTGCGAAAAGTTTCACTGACGAAGTGGGTGGTTGCTGTCCCCCTTGAGCAAGGGGATGGGTGTGTGCGTGTGTGAAGGTCACAGCCTTGCCAATAGATCGGACTATATGAGCTCTCAGCTCCCTTCCGGGAGGGTAAAAGCTGACGATCACTACAATCAAGTGATCCTGACCGACCCGGTGAGTTACACACACACACACACACACACACACACACACACACACACACACACACACACACACACATACACACACACACACAGAGAGAGAGAGAGAGAGAGAGAGAGAGAGATTTGAAAAGGAGAGAGAGGGGCGACATGATTGCAGTGTTCAGGACCAAGATGGGAGTAGATAAAATTGACAGAGAAGATCTGTTTGGGTGGGATGAGAGAGTTACAAGAGGACACAGAATGAAACTAAAGAAGCCAAGCTGCTTGAAGGATATCAAGAAATATAATTTTCCATACAGATACATATACCTGTGGAATAGTCTGACCAAAGAGATCGCCCAGTCGAAAAACTTAAATGAGTTTAAAGCTAAATTTGACATCGAGAAACAGAGACGGGACCCCACGAGCGTAGCTCACCTCCTGTATATCACAATTAGGTAAATACAGTTAGGTAAATACACACACACACACACACACACACACACACACACACACACACACACACACA
>JAGKTI010013927.1:0-21035 GCA_018397915.1 Birgus latro
AGAGAGAGAGAGAGAGAGAGAGAGAGAGAGAGAGAGAGAGAGAGAGAAGCACATTTCGAAAGTGGACTACAGGTATACCCCGGTTTAATGATGCAATTGGTTAGGTAAAAACCCATCATTAGGCTAGGTATCATATATCAGGGTAGATTTAACTTGTGATAGGATGCATTTTTCAGCTTTGGGTTTACCCCCCAATCAAGTACAAAACCCACCCAAATGAGCCCAAAAGCAAATTTAAAGCCAATGTAAATGGCCTAACAGCTGTAATAGAAGCTAATCTAAGCCTGACACCTATAAATAAGTCACTAAAACCAACAAATAAAATCTGAAATTCGTTAAATATAAGTCAGGAAAAAATCAAGCTTAGTCAACTGTATCCCAAAATGACAATGTTCACCCCACCTACAGCTAAAACACATTTTAATCTGAGTCTAAAAACAGTTTATAAATCAACCTAAGGACACAGTGTTAATCTAAAATATCATCAATATCGGGGAAAAAATCAAAGCCTATTGTTAAACTGGGGTTTAGCCATCATTAGGCGGGTATGGTGGTATTTCTACCCCCATTGTTAAGCTGGGGTGTCATATATTGAGGTATACCTGTATTTAAAAAGATGCGAGCTGTTACTAAACCTTGACCTTTTTGGCATTATCACTGATACACTGTTTATAAACATAAACTAAGCATTATGTGGATAGATATCCTTACACATAGAACATGTAGGGGATGCACTTTACCAAGCACATTGGTAGGTTCTAAACAAAGTCAGCTGATTGCCTACTAGCATGCAAGGCAGTGGTGAAAGAGTTTTTTAAATGTTGTGTTTTCATTTTAAATAAATGTAATGCATATTCATTTTATCTCACAACTTATTGGTGGATGTTGAATATGAATACTGTTATTATTAGTAAATCAAGTGATTTTTTTCTTTGCCAGATTGTTTCCTTTCTTATGTAACTCGTGGAGCTAGTTGCCTGCTTTCGTCTCTACTCATTTCCATCTTCGCATCATACTCTCACTTTTAATGAATAAAAGATGTAAACAAGCCTTAGTTGCATGGTTTCTTGTTAAATATCTGGGTCACACATTCACAAACATCAGCCATTTGTGAGGGTTCTTATACTGTAATGTATTCCTTGTGAATGGACAGGACTAACTGTATACATAGAAATAACGGCATGCTTCCTCTTAAAAACTCTTCATTTTGAGGTTGGCCATAGTATGGATGATGTTTTCCATTGACTGGAACTAAACCAAGTGCCAAAGCCAACATATTATTTCCCCCCAGTTATGGAAGCTGTTGGGAATGAAGAAATCTGAGATGTTTAAGATTTTCAACCCCCTTGACCCCTGGGGGGAGTTGGTGGCTGAATTGGTAGAGCAGTGCCTGGCAGTCCTTGTGGACCCAAACTCAAATTCCCACTCGGACAGGAAACAGTTTAAGGATTTGAAATTTTGTACAGCAGACTTTACTGATCTAGCAGAAGACCCACTGACATGTCGTAAAAATACCCCTGCTAATGCCAATACATTAGTCCTATATGAGAACTCTAACATGTATTCAATATGGATGGTGAGTGTTAGTGCTGAAGTGGCTACATGTGGAGGTGTATGGTATGTAGAAGGACTACTGGGCTATGGGAGTAGGCTGTGAAGCCTATGCCCAGAGCCGGACACATTAAAAAAAAAAAAAAAAGTTAACATCTGAGAACGTATGGTCGACAGGTACCCGTTCGCATCTGAGGATGTTTTCATATATTACGGGCATGTTTCTGCTTGAAAATGCAGCAAACTCACTTAGAGTGGTGTGCCGGGCTCTCTTGTTCGCTTGAGGGTGTGGGGAAAGGCTAGGTGGGACAGAGGTGGGGCGGAGGGGGAGGGGGGAGGTGCCTGGAGGGGCAGAGTACACGTGTACTGACTGCGATCAGCCACCCATGTGCTAGTAGAGATATACACCAGTAGTGGGTAGGTGCATGCTATTTTTGTGTGTTTGTATCATTTGTGATTGATTTGTAAGAAAAAAATTACAGTAAAACCTCGATATAACGGACTTCAGTAGACCGGAATTCGCTTTTATCGGACTGGAGGAGCTACCGGACTAAACTCCTATATATCGGAAAAAGTCCAATAAAGCCAGAAAGCAGTTCAGACTGCCTGACCACTTCAGCTATGTTCACCACAATAAGACAAGTAAAAGACATGTTTTTCAGTGCACAGTACAGTATTATTATGCCATTTGATTAATGTAGTGAAGATATAACACAGTACAATACTGCATTGGTGGTGAAAACCACTGATGCAATTTGGACTAATGTCTGATATATCAGGAAAAGTCCGGATTAGCAGGGGTAAGTTCGGATGTCGCTTTTATCGGAATTTCACATTTTTCGGACTGGCTTGGGGCCCAATTAGTCCGTTATAGTGAGGTCTTACTGTATCTACGTCTATCTATCTATCTGTCTATCGCCAGATGTCTCAGTCCCATGAGGGGAGGCCACAAACAAATTGCCTCCATGTTGCCCTGTCCAATGCCACTTGACTGCCTTGCTCCCAGCTAACGTCCCCCTCTCTCTCATGTGTCTCTCCACGCCATTCCACCATTTCATCCTTGACCATCCCCTCCCTCTCTCCCCCTCCACTTCATTCGCATACACTTTCCTCTTTAGTCTCTCGTTCTCCATCCTCTCCACATGGCCAAACTACTTCAGTATATTTCTCCTCACCCTTTCTATCATCCACATCCATACCACAGGGTTCCTTCAAAGAAATGGAAAATCCAGTTTACGAAAATAAGCCTGGTTGTGGGAAGGGGATAGGGTGCAGGAAGCCCAGCATCAGGGGTTTAATGATGGCTAGGGTTTCAGTTTGAATTTTGACTCAGTTTGAATGTTTCTTGCCTGAGTGATGATTGTGTGGCCAGTTAGCGAACTTCCAGCCACATTTCACTTTTATGGGAGTACTGTACCTCCTTTGGTCAGTGATAGCCATCCATCATTGGTCTAACTGAATAGAATTATTTGACTGACTACAATAAAATTAAAAGATGTTCTTAAACTAAAAGAATAATAATGGTGTTATTTAGAATAATCATGATGAGTAGTACAGGCTGCAAGAGAAGGGAGTTGGCATGATCTGTAGGTGTACAGTTGTGAGAGAGGCAAAGCTCGTGGTAATATGACCCTTTAGAGGTGGAGAAATTAGGCTGGGAGCGGATGTACCAATTCTGTCTTGCGATTATGCCAAGCCTTGCTGATACTGCAGTCAGTTTTAAGAAATGCTACTTTAATGCAATTAGACCACAAATATCTGTATAGTTTACTTACACCAAGCAATAAATATGCATCCTATGAAAACATTTCATTGCCTCAGTACAAGATCCATCCCTTGACAGAGAAACAAAGTGAATGCTTCACCAGCTTCCCTCCTCTGCCTCAATACTACATTACACCGTATGAACTTGTACACAAACACTCAGCCACCATGGCAGTCTAAAACCTCCAGCAGAGCAATATCTTTCATGAATCCTCACCAGAAATTCATATCTCAGAAACTGCCCTTTATAGAGACATTAGTGCACTTAACTATATTCTAGGTGCTGATGAAGAACCTTCACATGATGGTGCTATGCATCCTGGGTAGAGCAGCTGCTCATCAACTCAGAAGCCAAACCTCCTTATATTTCCCCTCACCTTACATTGGGAAGGACCTTGGTCTGACCCTGATGAGGTGTTGTCTGACAAAAGATGCTGATTCCCTACTTGGTTATGACCCCACAACCAATTGCTTACCTGTGGTCAGCAGGTCTGATAGGCCAGATACTGGGGTTAAGCAACATAAACAAAAATGGCGGCTATGTTACTACATTGCAACCTTTAAAATTTGAAGTGCATGTGTTCACAATCTATTTGAAGCTTTGAAAAGTTTGAACTGTAGGCAAGGCACTTATCTGGCTATTATCATCATCATCCAATCCTACATTGTCCCATGAGGAGTGTAGGAGCCTGGGGCTAGGCAAGTTGGTCTTGACATTTAAGATGAGAGTGACCAGCCTTACTCATCCCTGAGTGGCATTACATGAGCAATAAACCCCAACCATCCCTTGGATACAAACCTTCACCGGCTTAGTCCAATTGGAGCGCGGTAATTACCCACAAAATCATGAGGCGCCAAAATTTGGTTATATGGTTACCACCCAGCATAGTAAATGGTTTCCTGGTGTACAGGAAACCATTTAGCTTGTCACTCAGTGTAGAGTCACCCACAGGCAGATGGAAGAGGAAAGAGTGAAGGAAAGAATTACAACAGAGGATCTGGATGTCCTTTTCGTTATTCTCATTGTTTAGATGTGCTTTTGACGAGCATTATTGTATGGGCTAACTAACTTGCTTCAGGCATCCTATTTCCAGTGTTTTTATTATACTATCATTTATCTTTATCTCTGTTAACTTAATGATAATTATCAATTCAGTACAGTATTTGTTACTGCCCATGATTTATTTTTCTTGTATTCATCTCTTTCCTCCTCTTCTTTATACCCACTTGTTCTGAAACGCTTTGCAGTTATATTCATATTTAACGTTCTTTCCTTCCTTCCTCTTCTGTCTTTCTTTACTTCCTTGTTTCCTCGTCCTTCTGCCTGCGTGTGACTTTACACTGCCTCTTCCTTCTTTCTTTCCTCCATTCTTTCCTCTTCCTTCTGCCTGTGGGTGACTGTACACTGAGTGACAAGCCAAATGGTTTCCTGTACACCAGGAAACCATTTACTATGGGGCTCGAACTTGTGCTAGAGGGTACAGGGCATTGTGGTTCCCAGGCTGCCGCTTCCGCTCAATAGGGAGGGGCCCGAACCTGGGAGTTGCGCCCCAGGAGGCTGCCCTATCAGTGGGTGTATAATGGCGGGGCAGTTGCAGTGCCAAGCCGCGCTTGGAGGGTGTCCCTGCAGCTGTCCTGGCAGGGTGCCCCGAGGCCACTACCACAGCTACTGGTAAGCTGGTGGGCTAGGGGTCCCAGATCCATTGCCTGGACCTGGGTCTGTGCAGTGGGTCGGGCCTTTGGAATGTTTACCCTCCTTTATCTTACCGACTGTGAACTACAAAAACAAGCACCAAAGCAAGCCTGAGGACAGCAAATCACCCAGGGGGTTTAGGGTGGGTTTGTGGAATGTGGGAAGTTTGAGAGGAAGAGCAGGGGAAGTCGTTGAGGCATTCAGTAGGAGGTGGGTGGATGTGGTATGTTTGCAGGAAGTCCGGTACAGGGGTGGATCAGCCAGAAAGATTGTTGGGAAGGATTGCTACTATAAGTTGTTTTGGCAGGGGGGAACTGACAGATATGGGGGTGTGGGTGTGTTGGTTGCAGAGAAATGGGTGGAATATGTCATGAATGTTATGAGAGTAAGTGATAGGATATTAGTAGTGAAAATTTTGATTGGGCAGAAATTGATTTCAGTTATATCGGCATATGCTCCACAGGTAGGATTGGATGACGCAGAGAAGGATAGATTTTGGGATGATTTAATACATGTAGTGAGTGGTATGGGTGATGATGAGGTAGTGGTTCTGGGAGGGGATTTAAATGGTCATGTGGGTGAAGCAGCTCAAGGTTATGAAGGAGTCCATGGAGGATGTGCATATGGTGTGAGGAATGCGGAAGGGGAAAGAATGCTCGAGTTTGGGGAGGCTATGGACATGATTGTGTGCAACACACATTTTAGGAAAAGAATCAGCCGGTTGATTACGTATGAGTCCGGGGGAAATAGTAGTCAGATAGATTATTTTCTGGTCAGGAGGGTTGATAGGAGATTAGTGAGGGATATTAAAGTTATAGGAAGCGAGGAGTGTGTGCAGCAGCACAAACTGTTGATTTGTGATATGGTGCTTAAGGAATGAGTGATGAGAAGGAGGACATATGTACCTAGGAGGAAAATATGGAAGCTGGGAAACCATTCAGTAAGGGATGCCTTTTATAGTGAGATGAGGAGAGTGGTGGCTGAACAGGAAGCAGTAGATAGAGGCGTTAATGAACAGTATAGAGCCCTTAAGAACAACCTCTTGAGAGTTACCGATGCAATATGCATTTGGACAAGAGGCCCACCAAGACATAAAGTAACTTGGTGGAGGGATGAGGGTGTAGAAGCTGCAGTTAAGGAGAAAAGAAGGCTTTTCCGGGAATGGAAGAATGGTGGTAACAGGGAGGAGTACTTGGCTGCCAAGCGCAGGGCTAGAAGAGAGGTATACAGGGCGAAGTCTGAGTCACAGAGACTTTTACTTGATAATCTAAATCATGGAGAAAGGAAAAATATGATTTTTAGGGTGGTAGATCAGGTGAAGAGAGATAATCGGGACATTGTAGGTGAGCAGTGCGTGAAGAATGATGATGGAAGGGTTGTGGTGAACAGTGAGGATATTAAAGATGCATGGAGGGAGCATTATAGCCGATTGTTGAATGAGGAGTTTGATTGGGATAGAGAAGTTTTGGAGCCAGCTGATCCAGTGTTTGGCCCTTGGCCTTTGATTGACACTGCTACTGTGAGTCAGGCGATAGGCAGGATGTGGGTGGGGAAGGCGGCAGGTGTGTCTGGGTTGACTGCTGAAATGTTGAAGGCCTCAGGAGATACTGGGGTGAGGTTAGTCACTGACCTGATAAATATGATTATATATAAGTGTGTTGTCCCAGATGATTGGCTGAAGTGTAGTAATTGTAAATGTGTACAAAGGAAAGGGTGATGCCCTGGAAAGGGGAAATTACAGAGGTATAAAGCTCTTAGATCAGATAATGAAAGTAATGGAGAGAGTTCTAGAAGGTATGATTATAGAAAGAGTGAATATCGATGAGATGCAGTTTGGGTTTATGCCAGGCAGGGGGACCAC
This sequence comes from Birgus latro, assembly GCA_018397915.1. Lineage (NCBI taxonomy): Eukaryota > Metazoa > Arthropoda > Malacostraca > Decapoda > Coenobitidae > Birgus > Birgus latro. The sequence goes on from JAGKTI010013927.1 coordinate 6,870, forward strand.
TGATGCCATATTCATTGTTTGACAGCTCCAGGAAAAATATATTTGAAAGAAAAGGGAATTGTATTTTGTTTTTGTTGATTTGGAAAAGACCTTTGACAGAGTCCCTAGAGAGGTGGTGAAGTGGGCAATGAGAAAGCTAGGGTTGGAAGAATGGCTGGTTAGGGTGGTTATGGCCATGTACATGGGTGCTCGCACCCAGTTAAGAGTGAATGGAGCTATGAGTGATGAGTTTTCCGTGAATGTTGGTGTGCATCAGGGGTCAGTTTTGAGTCCCTTGTTGTTTATCATGGTGCTTGAAGCCCTCTCACGTGACTTCAGAGATGGACTCCCATGGGAGATGCTGTATGCTGATGATTTGGTGTTGATTGCAGAGAATGAAAAGGAGGTGGAGGAAAGATTTAAGAAGTGGAGAGATGGTATGGGGTACAAGGGCTTAAGGGTAACCAGATAAAACAAAAGTGATGTTATCTAGGGTTGGTGGCGGTACAATCAGAGGAGAGGGAGAGTGGCCATGTGCAGTTTGCCACAAGGGTGTGGGAAGTAATTCCATCTTGTGTAGTGTTTGTGATAAGTGGGTGCACAAGAGATGTAGTGGTATTACAGGTAGACTGCGAGATGATGCTGATTTCGTGTGTGTGGCGTGTCGGGGAGAGCAGGTGGAGATTGTTAGGCGTGAGAGGGTTGAACTTGCAGGTGAGTCTCTTGAGTGTGTAGAGGAGTTTCGTTATTTGGGAGACATGTTATGTGCCGGAGGTGGGGCTGGAGTTAGCTCGGTTGCTAGGGTGAGAAGTGGTTGGAAGAAGTTCAGGGAGCTGTTGCCTCTCCTGACATTGAGCGGACTCTCCTTACGTGCTAAGGGGTCTTTGTATGCAGCATGTGTTAGGAGTGTGATGCTGTTAGGTAGTGAGACCAGGGCAGTAAAGGAAGTGGATATTCGCAGGTTTAAACGTACTGAAATGACAATGATTAGGTGGATGTGCAGTGCGTCCCAGCATGCAAGGCCTGGGGGGGCTGGGTTTACGATAGAAGAGTTGAGAGGTAGGATGGGACTGGAGTGTATAGGTGTTGTGATGAGGAGAGGTAGGCTGAGGTAGTTTGGACATGTGGAGAGGATGGGGGATGATAATTGGGTACAGAGGGTGAGAGGTGTTAATATTGGGGGAGGGGTTGGGAGGGGTAGACCGAGAAAGACATGGGACGAGGTCATTAAGTGTGACTTAAGGGTTAAGGTACTGAACAGGGAGGCTGCCAGGGATCGAGCAGCGTGGAGAGCCGCCATTAGGTGACCAAGGCTGACGCATGCAAGCATGTTGGAGCCTTAAAAAATGAAACGAAACGAAACGTAGTAACTATATAACTAAATTATCGTGATTGTAGTTTAGTGGGTAATTTTGGCGCTCCAGTCAGATTGAACCTGTGAAGGTTTATATCCAAGGGGTGTTTGTGGTTTATTGCTTACGTAATTCCACTCAGGGATGAGTGAGGCTCGTCACTCTCATCTTAAATGTCAGGACCAACTTGCTTAGCCCTGGGCTTCTACGCATCTCATGGGGCAATGCTTCTCATGGGGTAACGTAGTATTGTCTGATGGATGGATGGATGGATGGATGAACATTGATCACTAAGTTGTAAAGGAAAATAACTTTGCATTCATTTATTTATGTACAACAAAACTACATAAATATATACATCTTTCACCACTTTGCATAGCTGGTGCAGCTATGGTGATTGTTAAACCTTGACCAATGTGCATGTTGTAAAATGCTCACTCACTGAATGGTTAGTTAATTTTATTTATGATGTATTTTTTAATAATGTACTCCTATACAAGTGTGCATTAGTGTAATCTTGCAGAAATAATGGAATCTCAAATAGTGCTGCAATACATGTGTGTACATGTGTAACTCACCGGGTCGGTCAGGATCACTTGATGGTAGTGATCATCAGCTTTTACCCTCCCGGAAGGTAGCTGAGAGCTCATATAGTCCGATCTGTGGGCAAGGCTGTGACCTTCACACACGCACACACCCATCCCCTTGCTCAAGGGGGACAGTAACCACCCACTTCGTCAGTTAAACTTTTCGCAACCTGAGCGAGGCGCGAACTCCTGTCTACCAGATGGCAAGCGAGAACGCTACCACTGCGCCAGCGAGGTGTGTGTGTGTGTGTGACCAAGTAGAAAAAGATGTAGGTTTATTTTTCCTGTGGAATTACATGGTAATCTGCTCAGATATAGAATGCGCAGTGGTTTAACAGTGACACAAGTTGTCTAACAGAAATATATTAGGAGATTGCTGCATACCAACAATCATGCTTATGCTAAAATTGAATAAAATTCATAAGCTAATGACATATCACAAGTTATGTTGCATGATATTTACTGTACAGTAATTTCACACAGCAAAGAATTTAAAAATGTTATCACTTTGCATTGTAGTGTCATACACTGTCAGTTCCTAATGCCATTACTATCTCTGAGAACACATGCATAGATAGTTATTTACTCTAATTTAGGTCTTTACAGTACTTCTGAGTACTTTAACCTGCCCAGTCCCACCGACGTACGATGCACGTCACCACTTTTTTTCACGCTCAGACCCACCGACATGCATTGTACGTCAGTCATTTGCAAGGCCCATCGTTTGCACATTTTTCAAGATTCGTGGGTGATTTTTGGTAGGCATATATGGGAGACCTTCCTCTACCTGATTTCAAGTGGGGATACTGCACCTGACCCCTCCACACTCTGCAATTCACCTGTTAGCAGTAACCTGGCCAGTAAAGACATGTTGCCCCACGGTCTCTCCAATGACGAAATTCACGGTGAAAGTGATTCCTGAGGTGGAGGACAAATAAGTAAAGAAGCTAGAGCAAGAAACAAACAGAAGTGATGAAGTGGTAATGTCGTTAAGGAAGGTGCCATATGTGGATGTGTTTGATGACTGAAAAATGCTTCTGTTGTCTGTATAATTGTGTGAAAACCAATATAGTCTTGTACTACACATAAATTCGTACCAAATAGATAAATAAATACGTAATTTAAAGTGGCTTGAATTAGTTTACCCTCCCATAGTTTGTTTTCTTTGAGGCCAGATACCCTGAGAGAGAACGAAAGGTAAGGCTGACTTGTCACCTGTAGCAACATTTATAAGCTCAGGAGAGTGATTTCTCTATGAATTTTCGATGTTTCTCACCAAAGGCGGAGGTTTGAGCCAAAAAAAAAAAAAAAGTTGAAAATCGGTCGGGTTCTGAGGGTGTGTTGGGTAAAAAATCGGTTGGGACTGGGATGGTTAATGTTTTCATGTCATGCATGGTTGTGTTTCCATTACTACAACTGTCTCACAACACATGCGCACACTTCGTACTTGTGGCTGGGTTGTTATGTTACCTGTCTTTTTCTCATCACTACGCTAATTGGCAAAACTGGGACACCTTTTTGAAGCCACGGTTGTGATGAAATCAGAATACAGTAAAACCTCGATATAACGGACTTCAATCAACCAGAATTTGCTTTTATTGGACTCGAGGAGCTACTGGACTAAATTCCTGTACATCAGAAAATGTCTGATAATGCCAGAAGCTCTCCGGACTGCCTGACCACTTCAGCTATGTTCACCACAATTAGGTAAATAAAAGACATGTTTATCAGTGTACAGTACAGTATTATTATATATATTATACCCAGTTCTGCAGTGGTAGTGAAAACAGTTTAAAAACCATTGGTGCAATCTGGACTAATGTCTGATATATCGGAAAAGTTCCGGATTAGCAGAGGGAAGTCCGGATGTCACTTGTATTGCAATTTTGCTTTTTTCGGAATGGCTTGGGCCCCAATTAGTCCATTCTAGTGAGGTCTTACCGTATGTTTAAACTGAATCAGGGAATATGGAACTTCTTAATCACAAAGAAAGGAAGCTTATTTTGGGTGAGCAGATGATTTATAGCAAGGTCATCATTACCAGATAAGTCAGTTTTAACTTCTAGAATCTGCAGTCATTTGTGAGCAAATTTTGGATAATATAAATGACAGATTTCTTAAATTATCGTATTCAAACTTTAGATGTTTTTGAACTATAGAAATTCAAAATTTCAAGGTTGCACTGTGTCACCTTTACCATAATGACACAAAATGCAACTTGTTAAGTGTCTTTTGTCCTCACACCGTTGTAGCCCTCCCACATCACAACATTGTCACCTTATGCACTTTTTTTTAGTAGCACAGACAGTCCCTCAACATAGCAAAAGATCTCTGAGAACACCTGGTTGAAGTGGCTAGTTTCGTACAGTCCACAGGGTTCTCGTCCAGATGAGTCTGGGTCACAACAGCAACAACACGTTCAATATTAAAAATGCATGCTAGGTACATCATTGCAGGAAAAGAATACTACTACAGGATTCAGCTTGAACATTATTGAATACCAGTATCAGATAGGTAGGCATGAATACCAGTGTTTGCATTATACTGTATTAATCAAATTGAGCTATTCTTAGGCTTTAATATAGGGAAGGAATGAAGAGTGTGAGTTGTGTGTGTATGTTATGGTATCAAACCCTTACCGTTGGTGACTCACCAAGTTCCATCAGAAAGAGAGAGATTTTTTTTCTCGCTTCTTTTTTTAGCTAGGTAAAAGATGAGAATGATGCTTGGCAGTGATGATAGGCTGAGAGAGTGAAAGAGATAAGGCAAGACAGAGCAACTTGGAGACTGGTGTCAAGACCACCTCTTCTCTGTATTGGAAGGGTTCCCATCATGTTAGGAGGGTATCAGTGGATGGGTAGATGAGTGGGATTTGGATAGTAGTGTGTTTTTAACCCTTGCTGGCCAGTATCATCTGGTACTGTATTTTTTCATTCTTGCTGCCACCCAATGATTTTGATAAACCTAGGGGAGATGTCTTGCAATGATTGGGTTAGAAACAGTCCATTAAATCCTTTAGTCCAGAATGTGTTTTTTATTTATTTATTTATTTTTTTCATTCATTATCCAATTCTATGTCGTCCCACAGAGGAGCGTAGGAGCCCGAGGCTAGGCAAGTTGGTCTATCTATCTATTGCCAGACGCCTCAATCCCACAAGGGGTGGCCACAAACAAATCGCCTCCATGTCACTCTGTCCCCCGCCATTTCACTACCACGCTCCCAACTCACTCCCCCCTCTCTCATATACCTCTCCACTCCTCCATCTCATCCTCGGCCTCCCCCTCCCTCTCGCCCCCTCCACCTCACTCACATACACTCTCCTCATCAGTGTTTCACTCTCCATCCTCTTCACATGCCCAAACCACCTGTTTCTCCTAACGCTTCCCATCACGTCCACAACCACACCACAACACTCCTTCACTTCCTCATTTGTTAGTTTGTCTCTCCATGTGACTACACATGCTCCTCTCAAATAACTCATTTCCACTGCTCTCACTCTTGACTTCTGTCCTTCCAACAGGGTCTAAGCTCCACTTCCATATGTTAGAGTTGGTATCACAATGCTGTCATGTAACAACTTTTTCACTTCCATGCTCACCTCCCTGTTTCTTACCACTGCTTTCAACGAACCAGCAACCTTCCTTTCCTGCTGCACTCTTTCGAGCACTTCACCCTCCAGACTTCCATCCTTACTCATTACACTGCCCAAGTACTTAAATTCACTCACATTCTCCATATCCTTCACATCCAATCTCACTGTACATTCACTGGCTTCACTTCTCTCGAAGACCATCACTTTACTCTTCCCTACATTCACCTTTAGATTCCGTTTCTTGCACACTGTCCCAAACTCATCTACCAAGCTTTGCAGCTCCCCTTTGTCTTCGCTAAACAACACAGTATCATCTGCAAACAACAGTACAGGGAGTTTCCAAACACTGCCCTCTCTCACTAGGGCCGCTCCAACATCCACTGCCCGACCTTGTATCTCTTTTATAACCCCATCCATGTACAGATTGAACAACCATGGAGACATGACACATCCTTGTTTCAATCCAACCTTCAAATGGAAAGATTCACTCAGTTTGCTATCCACACGCACTGCAGCCTTAGCACCCTCATACACACTCTTCACTGCTTTCAACAACTTCCCATCCACTCCATATATTCTTAATACCTTCCACAAACCTTGTCTATCCACCCTGTCATATGCTTTCTCAAGATCCATGAAGGCTGCATACAACTTCTTGCCCTTCTCTAGAAACTTTTCCACTAAGGATCTAAGAATGAATATCTGGTCTACACAACCTCTTCCCTTCCTAAAACCTCCTTGTTCTTCTCCAACTAATTCCTCTGTAATTTCCCTAACTCTGTCAACAAGTATCCTGCCATATACTTTTTGTATTACACTGAGAAGGCAAATGCCCCTGTGATTACCACACACTGCTTTTTCCCCTTTTCTTTTGTACAGGGGAATAATTATACCCGACTTCCAATCCTCCGGGACTCTACCCTCCTCCCACGTCAATCTGCACACCTTCCATATCCATTCTATTACTGTCTCTCCCCCATGCTTCAGCATTTCACCAAGTTGGTCCTGACATTTATTTATGATGGTAATTTTATTTTTATTTCTTACACTAGTATATTATTTTATTCATCTTTCTGGGCAACATATAGTGAAGACATTAAGTAGTTATTGTTAACCCTGTCAGTGCGATAATGTAGTAAATATATTATTCTTGCTTCCACCTGATGATTTTATTCACATTCAGGAAGATCTGTATAAGTAAATGGGTTATGAAGGCTTTATCTTTCCTGTTAAATTTTTTTTTCTCTCTCTCTCTCAAAAAAAAAAAAGTTTAAAGGTAGCAAGAGTGTCATGAAATTTACATCATTGTTGTGAAGAAGTTAACTGAATAATTGGCTTGTCTTCCCCTTTGGTTCAGCGGGTCATCTTGTTCTAGCATCCAGCCAGTCGACCAGCCTGAGGTATAGCTAACGTGTCCATCCTACTTGATCCATGCCTTTGGGTCATATTCTCAGTTGGCTTGGGAGATTTCGTAATATTTCTTCCTCAGTGATTTGTATTGTGTATCATACCTTAAAAATTCTCCTGTTTGTTACTAATGCAGGCACATGTTAATATTAAACAGAAATGAGTAACATACAAGAAAAAGAAAGATGTAAGGTGGATAATAAATTACTAAGGAGGAGGGACTGGGAAGTCTCCTGTGCCACCTATATTGTGGCCCTTAGTCCTTATTGCCAATAATTACTAATTAGAATGGATTAGTAGTTTGTTTTTTGTATTTATATCCTCACCATTTGCATTCAGACTCCTTTTTCCCTGATTAACTTTGAGTAATATGACCAGAGGCTAAGCTGATTGGAGGTCGCTTCAGATGTCTTGACTCTGAGAAGTTTACCATAAAGTTAGTGAAGTGTTGTAGTGATATACTTAGGTAAGATAGGGACCTCCATTATACTTTTAAATTCTTTAGATGGCAGAGTGTGTGTGTTTAGAGATTTACCTCATTTCATTTTGTTTCGTTTTTGAAGGCTCCAACATGCTTGCATGCGTCAGCCTTGGTCACCTAATGGCGGCTCTCCATGCTGCTCGATCTTTGGCAGCCTCCTTGTTCAGTCCCTTAACCCTTAGGTCACTCTTAATGACCTCATCCCATGTCTTTCTCAGTCTACCCCTCCCAACCCCTCCCCCAGTATTAACAGTTTTCACCTTCTGCACCCAATTATCATCCCCCATCCTCTCCACATGTCCAAACCACCTCAGCCTACCTCTCCTCATCACAACACCAATACACTCCAGTCCCATCCTACCTCTCAACTCTTCCATCATAAACCCAGCCCCCCAGGCCTTGCACGCAGGGACGCACTGCACATCCACTTAATCATTGTCATTTCTGTATGTTTAAGCCTGCGAATATCCTCTACCTTTACTGCCCAGGTCTCACTACCTGGATAGTGTACTGAGGAGTCTGTACCAAGAAGGTATGGTCACTTTGAGTCAATCCTTGTGATTTGGTTAATGGTAAAGTTATATATAGGTAAAATCGAAGGCAGGAACAATACAGTAATAGATGACCAATACGGTAATAGATGACCAAGGAGATTGCCTGATGTGTTAAGGAAATGTATGTGAAAATGAGATATGGACACTGAGGGACTGCTGGAAGAGACTTGACAGTCAAGCAGAGTAAAAGGAGTATGTATTTTTTCACTTATGTGTTGGAGTCTTGATTTTGCAGGCTTGGAAGATGTGTGAATGATTGTTTGGTCCATTACAGTAGGCACATTGATAGTTCTCTTACTTTGCATTTTTTTTTTTTATTTGCGCATCCTACCACATATTAGGTGGGAACTAGGATTAGGAAGATGAAATTGGTAATGAATCTGGATCCTGATTGTCTTGTTGCAGTAGTAGGAAGTTGGATTAGGATAATGGTGATGATGATGATGGTGATGGGGATGATTCTGATTCAGATAGAGAAAAATTCTGTCCCATCCATATATGTGTGTGTGTGTGTGTGTGTTTTTTTTTTTTTTATAAGAAAGTATGCCTGGCTTTCACATACTGTCTTATGTCTCTGTTGTACTTGATGCCATTGAAAGCCGGTGGAGATTTTGCAGTAACATTGCCCTAAAACTCTGCAGTGTGTGTGTTACTTGTGTTAGATAGCCTAGTTATTTTATAATTTGATAATGTTTATTGATTTTATTATTACCTTTTAATAATATACAATATATTTGGTTGTTCCTCCCATCTGGTGATGTTTTGCCTGCAAATGGCCTTGCACTGAGTGACAAATCAAATTTGGTTTTGTAACCCAGGAAGTTGGGATGTAACCATATAGCCAACAGTTGGATACTTTGTGGTCTAGTGAGTTATGGTATTGCAGCTGGATGTGGCCTGTAAGGTTTTGAATCTGAGGGATGGCAGTGGTATATTGCACTCAGAATCCCGTTCAGAGGACAGCAGCTGGTCATGTACCTTAAATATCAGGACTGAATAGTGTAGGCCAGGACCTTTGCTCCCCTGATGGGGCAGTTAAAAATTGAGTGATGGATGGATGGATACCATTTAATGAGTATAAGTAAGTGGAAGAAATAATGCAGTAGAAGTTGCATCATACTTAAGTAATTAATATAGTTTACAGCCATATTTATCATTGGATTATAAATGAAGCATAATTTATTTCCACTAACATTAAAGACATGTCTTTCTATCAGAAAGTAACTTTTCCTAGTTATGTACTTATGTGACCATTTGTGATCCCTTGTTATAAGATGCCTGATTAGTCTGTCTTGAGAGTATATGTACGCAGGTATACTACTTGCAGTAGACCAAATTTGTCTCCTCGCCATGCAATTAGTTTATTGCCAGTTTAACAACTGCTGTTTGGGGTTACTGATTACTTTATATTACATGGAGAGTTTATTAAGCAGTAGAGTCTCCAGTTACATGCAGGATAAAGTTATGCACTTGTCATGTGTATGGTTTCACTGCACAGGATCCAATTATAATTACAGGATAAAGTTTTTATTTCTACATGTCGTGTGCTTGTGTGGGTATATTAGGGTGTGCTCTTTTGTTTTGCAAGTCTTTTTTGTGCTGGTGTACCAAGAACTGTGAGTATATTGAGGGACTGATCTTCTGTTGATATTTATTTACTAGTAGTTTTTAAATGTTGCTCTAATTGGTTTGACCTTGTTGATGTTTGGCAACTTTGTATGCATTGACATTCATACCACAATTGTTAATCAAGGAAGTTTGATTCAAAATTACTAACACATTAATCTGTGCTGTACTGCTGAGCATGAAATGATGGGCATGGTGACATATTGTTTTGTTTTACATTGTCTGGATACATTGATATTTATTTTAACATTTATTAAGAACAGAGTAGCTTAATTACATAAAAACACTAAGCTCTGCTGTGTAACTATTTTATGCACTCTTTCTGTGAGTATTATGTAAAGTAGTTTCCTCCCCTGGGCTGCTTGATGTACTAGCTAAACCATTGTTTGTTGTTAATGATATTTTACTTTGAAGTGCTGTCTTTCCCACCATTAAAATGCACACCCATAATGTGGCAGGGGATATCTAGGGGGTGGAAAAAAATTCTGTATTTAATTTACTAATTATTTGTACAATATTCAGCATCCACCAGTAAGTTGTGAGGGAACAGAGTAGCTTAATTACATCGAAACACTAAGCACTGCTGTATAACTATTTCATGCACTCTTCCTGCAAGTATTATATGAATTAATTTTCTCCCCTTGGCCACTTGATATACTAGCTAGACCATCTTTTATTGCTAATAATATTTTACTGTGAAGAACAATATTTCCTACCATGTAATGTGCACCCATGATTTGGAAAGAGATATGTGGGGGAAAAATATTAAAATATACTCATTATTCATATTCATGATCCATCAATAAGTTGTGAGGGGAGATAATTTTGTATTAAAGTGTTTATTTAAAGTAGAATTATATGAATATATAAATTTTTCATTGTCACTGTGCATTTGCTATCAGACAATTAGCTGAGTTTTGTGTACAATCTACTGATGCCATTTGCATGGTGAAGTCACTCCATACATCATGTGTGTGCATTTGTAACCCATAGAATTCTTAGTTTACTGTTTATTTATGATAATGTACAGTCATCTGAGTCTGTACAGTCATCTGAGTCTTCAGTATTGAAATTTCAGTTAACAGTAAGGCCATTGATTGATTTGCTTTTAACCCTCTTGGGAATAATGATGCAAATTGTGTAATATCAGTGTTAGGTGGAAGAGTAACTGATGATGCAGTTTGCATCATTTTGGACAAAAATATTCACCTAAAATTAAGTTTTAGCAATAAGTGCATCAAACTTGGATGGGTTACAGGGGAGGGTGTACGTAATTTATATACATTTACTTAATTTACACATATTCTGTATTAGTTACAGTTTTCATAATAATACAAGAAAAGATAAACAAATTCTTTTAGGCATTTTTTAAAGGTTTTGGCAATTTATTTGAAAACTATGGTATTGGTCATATCAGTATTCCGAAAACACCACGAGAAAGTTTGCATCTAGACGTATGCTTTGCTCTAGCTCAGAGCAGGCAAAATTTTGCACAAGGATGTTGGAAAGTTTTTCAAAGCTATTTTTACTCTTGAACAAGTTATTCTCACTGTACATCTGTATGTTTACTCATCAGTTTTGTGTGTTTTTATTAGCTTATAAACACCACCAAAGATGATGGTATAAATGTGTACCAATATAACCAATTTCCTGGGGCAGATTTGGCTATAGAAATATTTTTCTTTGTGTGTATGCAGAAGCAGCCTTTTTTTTTTTTTTTTTCTTTTTTAAATGCAAGGTTGATGGAACCAAAGGCCATTAGATTGTAAATTGTTCCATCCAAGAAAAAACAAAAAACAAGATAACAGGGAGCCTAATTCAAGAGCCATACATTTTGATATGCTGGACACAGTGTTTGAAAGACTGGAGATCATAGGCAGTAGGAAATACAGACAGAGGAAGGCAGTTCCAGAGTTGACTTGTTGCATATATGAAGGACTTAGAGTTATGGTTAACTCTTTCATTAGAGAGTAGGACAGAAGAGAGATGAGAGTTTGCTGCTAGACGGTTGTTACATGCCCGTTGTAGTGGTGGGGGAATGCAAGCAGACAGTCAGAGAAGCAGTGTCCATTGAAGTTGTGATAGAAAAGAGATAAAAGATGCAACAGTGCGGTGAAGAGACAGAGGTTGAAGGGAGTCAGTAAGAGGAGGAGAGTTAATGAGATGAAAAGCTTTTGACTCCACCTTTTGAGAAAAGTTGTGTGTGGTGAGCCTTCCTTCACATGAGAGTCGTACTCTACACAGGGGAGAATAAAACCTGTGTATAAAGTCAACAACTGTGCAGGGGTAAAGAAGGCACGGAGTCGGCTTAGTACACCTAATCTCTTGAAAGCAGATTTGACAAGAGAGGTAATATGTTCTTTCCAAGATAAATCCTGCAAGAATGAAACACCAAGTACAGTATATTTAAAGATGATGCAGGATTAAGCTGGATATTATTAAAAATTAGAGGATAATCCCATGGAAGATGTTGTGGGGTTGATAGATGTAAGAAGTAAGTTTTTGATGCATTAAAAACAAAATTACTTTTACCCTAGTCAGAGATATGAACCAAGTCAGACATTAGGTGTACCATAGCCTCATCCCTTGTTTGTTGAAGTAACTGCTGAGATGGACTCTGCGGGAAATAAATGGAAAGGTGAAGGGTGGAGTCATCAGCATATGAGTAGATAGGGTTAAATGTACAGCTTAGAAGGTCACTGATGAATAAAAGGAAGAGAGTTGGTGATAGGACAGAGCCCAAAGGAACATTACTATTGATAGCTCTAGGAGAAGAATGGTGGCTGTCTACAACAGCAGCTATAGAATGACTAGAAATGAGGCTGTAGATGAAGGCACAGATTGAAGGATAGAAACCATAAGAGAGAAGTTTGGAAATTAAAAATTTATGCCAGATTCGATCGAAAGCCTTTGAGATGTCAAGTGCAATGGCAAAGCTTTCGCCAAAGTCCTGAAAAGAGGATGACCAGGAGTCTGAAAGATAGGTGAGAAGATCGCCGATGGAGCGTCCCTGGCGGAGCCCATACTGGCGATCAAAAAGAAGGTTGTGATAGGAAAGATGTTTTAAAATTTTTGTGTCAAGAATAGACTCAAAAACTTCTGAAGTGCAGGATGTTCAAGCATTTGGGCGATAGAGGGTTGGGAATGGTCACCCTTCTTTGGGACAAGCTGAATGAGAGCAAACTTCCAGCAAGAAGGAAAGGTACAAGTTGACAGACAAAGGTGAAAGAGTTGGATCCTCCACTCAGTTCATATCCCAGAAACTTAATGAAAATTTACAGTTCTCAAGAGGGTTACGGTAATTGTTGGTGGCCTTGGCTTTCATAAATTCTGGCAAACCAGGTTTTGTGGATACCAGTCACCTGAACCTATAAGTCTACCCCAAACCATGACTTTCATGGTATAATGTGCAGGGTGATTATTGAAGCAAAATCTTCCAGGGAAAAAGTGCACATAATATGGCCGGAAATATGATACATATTGCTAGATTTCATTGTATAGTTTGCACAGTTTGTTTCGTTTCCTATATAAAGGCTCCACATGCTTGCATGCATTGGCCTTGGTCACCTAATGGCAACCCTCCATGCTGCTTGATTTCTAGCAGCCTCACTATTCAGTCCCTTATCCCTGAGTCACACTGTATGACCATGTCCCAGGTCTTTTTTGGTCTGCTCATTGCAACTCTACCTCCAGCATTTGCACTTCTCACATTCTGCACCCAGTTGTCATCACCCATCCTTTCCACATGCCCAGAGATCGAGCTGCTGGAGAGCTGCCGTTAGGGGCCAAGGCTGATGCATGCAAGAACATTGAAGCCTTTATAACACACACACACACACACACCGCTCGCTGGCGCAGTGGTAGCGTTCTCGCTTGCCATCTGGTAGACGGGAGTTCGCGCCTTGCTCAGGTTGCGAAAAGTTTCACTGACGAAGTGGGTGGTTGCTGTCCCCCTTGAGCAAGGGGATGGGTGTGTGCGTGTGTGAAGGTCACAGCCTTGCCAATAGATCGGACTATATGAGCTCTCAGCTCCCTTCCGGGAGGGTAAAAGCTGACGATCACTACAATCAAGTGATCCTGACCGACCCGGTGAGTTACACACACACACACACACACACACACACACACACACACACACACACACACACACACACATACACACACACACACAGAGAGAGAGAGAGAGAGAGAGAGAGAGAGATTTGAAAAGGAGAGAGAGGGGCGACATGATTGCAGTGTTCAGGACCAAGATGGGAGTAGATAAAATTGACAGAGAAGATCTGTTTGGGTGGGATGAGAGAGTTACAAGAGGACACAGAATGAAACTAAAGAAGCCAAGCTGCTTGAAGGATATCAAGAAATATAATTTTCCATACAGATACATATACCTGTGGAATAGTCTGACCAAAGAGATCGCCCAGTCGAAAAACTTAAATGAGTTTAAAGCTAAATTTGACATCGAGAAACAGAGACGGGACCCCACGAGCGTAGCTCACCTCCTGTATATCACAATTAGGTAAATACAGTTAGGTAAATACACACACACACACACACACACACACACACACACACACACACACACACACA
>JAGKTI010013928.1:0-22352 GCA_018397915.1 Birgus latro
TACAGTATATAAAATTCATTCTCTCTCTCTTTCTCTCTCTGTATATTGTGTACTTACGTTTTATAGAAATTTATATACTAACCCATTTCTTCTTCTCTTATTCTTCTAATCCTTTCCACTTAGATATTCTCTTCTCGGTTTCCTCACATGTCCCTCTCATTCATAAAGCCCCAATTATCCAGTGAAATTTTCTCTTGCACGGCTACTGCTTAACTTTTACGGCAAGGCCTTGTTATAAGTAACCATTTTAGTTAATCCCACTGTAAATGATAGATGAATTGCTTATTATAGTTCCACTGGTAATTGTAAAGTTTATTTGCCAGTTCCTCCAATTTTTGAAAGACAGCATAAGCCTGTAGTCCACTAGGTTTAGGTTTCAGTTGAGCCTTTGACAACAGCAAGGACAGCAACAATGGTAGCAGGTGTATTGAAAAATCTGTGATAATTTGAAACATGTTTGTCACTTACAGTGAGGACTGCCCATACTTTTCTTCTTGTTCCTTTGTATTCTCTCAATCAACTCTCCTTTTCTTTCTTTTGTTTTTATTTCCCTCCATTCCTCTTAGTTATTTTCCCTCTGTCTCACTTACAAGCTCTCTCGTTTCTTCTCTTCTCATCATTCACTGAGAATAGGAAAGAGAGAAATGGAAGAGGGAGAGAGAGGGGAGCAGAGGAAAAGCATGTAAGAGGTGGGGTGAGAGGGATAGAGAGACAAAAATTAAGAGCAAGAAACTAACCAAAAAATACAGTATTTATGATGGGAAAAGAATAAATCAGAAGACAGGAATAATGTACCTTGGAGTTTAGAAATTGGAGGAAGAGGAAATTTAAACTTGATTTTGTGAAGAAATTGGAAGGAAGATGAATTGAGAGAGAAGTCATAATCATAATCAGTCAGTCGTATTTCCCTGTGAAAAATGTGGGGTGGTTAGAGTCCCGAATATCATCATCATCATCATTGTCTTCATCATAATAAACTTAACTCTGTGAAAGGATACTGAATATGAGTGTCAAGGATAGAATAGGAAGGAAGAGTGGTGAAAAATATCCCATAATCAACATCATCATTAAAGGAAATACAAGTATGAATGTCAGGTATTGGATAGGACAAGAGTGCAGTGATATTATGAAAGGAAATCAGAATACATGTACTGGTTGTATGTCAGGGTTAGAATAGGAAGGCAGAGTGCTTAAAAGTATATTATTATCATCACCATCATTGTTATCATCATCATCATTATTGTATCTCTTCTCTGTATCCTCGGAATGGACTATAAAGTTGCTTTGAGTTAGGGACCTTGATCAATCAGCAGACTCGCTATCAGCTTGTGGCCGTCTGTGAGGTGTCAGGTGTGGCTGCTCGCTCTCTCATCCCAACCAACGCTAGGAGCCCCCCTCACGCTAGGAAAGGTTAGTTCACTCTTGCCAGTAGTAACTAAAGATTAGATATAGTGCTAGCAATAATAAATAGATTAAGACCCTTGACATGCTTAAGGTTGAAATTGGTCATAGAGTTGTATTTTATGTGGCTTGGAAGATTTTGTAACATGTCTTCCTTAGTTATTATTTCAGTACATTACACATCAAAATCCTCTTGTGTTTTATTGATGCAGCCTATGTCACTATTTAAATGACCTAATAACATGCAAGAGAATGTTAATATGTAATGGTATACAAAATAAATAACTAAGGAAGAGATGCTGTGAACCCTTGTACCATCTAGAATATGACCTATATTCTGTTACATATTTGTCCGAACAAGTAAGTCAGGGTAAAAGTTGCACGATCATCCCGTGTCATTGAGGCACTTTCTGAATATCCTGGTTTTCAGTGTTATACATAATGTAGGTGGCAGTGAGAACTGGATACATAAAACCTGACCTAATGAAATTGGATGTTCTTCCAACTCTCACCCTTGCCTACCTGATAAGACAATTTTTATCACAATATGTCCAATTCTGACCCAAGTGTAGTAAGGCCCTAAGGCTTAAATATGGTTGAATGCAGTGCTTGCTTATATCCTCTGCTTCATTCAGTAAAATTCTTTAGGTAGTTCTCTTTTAGTTATATTGCATAAGAGACTAGCTTGCTTAAAGTGTTGCTTGATGGTTGCCCTTCCTCTCTTGAAAGTAATCACAATACCTCTTTGCTTAGCTGTGAAGATGGTGCTTGAACTATCTTTGTTTTGACTTAGTACAGTATTTTAAGCAGTACACGGAGTACAGTTTTACTGAGACCCATCCTTCATACCTGAATCATCTGTTTTTATATAATATTTTTTACAGTAGCATTGAATCTCATCATACAAACTATCATACATGAAAAATAGCAACAACAGTATACATTGGAACAGTGATTAACCCTCTCTGTTTCCTGTAATTCACCCGGGAATAGAATACCAGCATTGTCCCAGCCACTAGAGAGTCAATGGTGACTATTAACTCTCTCAGGTTCCTTCGACTTAATCCTACCTGAATGTAATCATACAGCATTAGCTGTGAAAGAGTAGTAGAGTTATCCCAACCATGTGAGGATTAGTTGGAAGAGATATTAGAGCCTTTCTGATGTAGAGGATTAGCTGGAATAGAATTCTAGAGCTGTTGTACCATGAGAGGGTTAAAGAAATATATTTGCTCTTGTATTTGTTTCTCTTTCCCACTTCTTGAAATACACATTTCCTCTTTAACTTTCCTCTCTCATGCTTCTCCTGTCACTAATTCTCATTCCAGGCTGCTTATATCCATCGGATAGTAGTTCCCTCCACTAACAGAAGGTACTGTACGTGTAGTGAGCATTCGAGGGTCATATTTTATGTGCCATTAGAGATCTCGCAACACATCCTTAGCAGTTTATTCTGCACATTACTCCTTGATATTCTCTTGTATGTTTTTGATGCAAACTGTGTCTATATGAAAATGCTAAAAGTAGCATGAATGAGAATGTTAAGGTATAATATACAGAGTAATTAGCTATGGAAGAGGTTCTATGAGGCCTCTCATTCCACGTAAAATACCGTCCCAAGCTGTGTTGTACAGTGAATGTATGTACCCTTGTCTGCTTCATAACTGCTGTAAAATGATATACTGTATTTATTTTCTGTTTTATTCATGCTGCCACCAGATGCTTTCTTTTTTTTTTCCCCTCAACAAAGGAAGAATATCTAGTATTGATGAGGTATATGAAGGTTATACAGTATGTAGTCCCTTCATTAAATATTTTAACTTGGCTTTTCTCAATTTAGGAAGAATAACTAATGTTGAAGGAGTTACTTAAGGCAACACATGATCCTTTCTCTAGATTATTTTTACTCCACTAAAGAATGTTCTCAAGTATTCAAGGGGTTAGTGAAGGCTATATCTAACCTAACCAGTTTGAAAAATCTGTTCCTTGCTGAATATAGTAAAGCTGTCTGGAGGTAGCAAGAATAAAGAGTATATCGTAGGAGTGAAGTCATTCCTTAAATAATTATATGTGTATCTCCATGGAGTTTGTACATTACGCATGTGCAAAATATTCTGTTTTTGTTTGTGGTTATGCCTTTAAATGGTTGATATCTCTTTTCTGTTTATTTTCTCCTCTTCTCACCCCTTTTGTTACCTTTTCTCTTTTCCAGCTGTCTCAACTACTCCACTTCCATCTTTCTCTTCTCTTTCAGTGTACTGTCTTCTTACTTTTCTTTTCTTCTTTTTTCTCTTTCTTGTCCATTCTGTTGTCCCTTGTCCCTTCTCTCTTCTTTCTTGCATTCGTTTTTTGTTTCCTTCCCTTACAATTTCTACCTTCCTGACATAAATTTTTTCAATCCAATTCTCTAAATTTTACAGCAAAATATTAATACATTTTATCGTATGTACCCTTGTTTATAGATCTTTAATGCTTTCTCTATGATGATGTCTTAATTTACATTCTTCCTGCAACCTCAAGACAAATTTACTCACCTCAAGAGTGATCTCATGTAATGGAGGGGTTAGTGAGGATTATATCTAAACCCTCCAGTCCGAAAAGTCTCTCTTAAAGTGAATAAAATCCTCTGAGGACAGCAGGAATGGAGCAAAATAATTCAAGAGTAGTCAAGGGATTAATACTGAAGAGCAGTATGGTGACTTTATTTATTTTTTTCATTTGTTTGGTTACTGACTATTTTTTTACTGATCTGCATTTTGATGCATCGTTGACTGCTGTATCACTGTGACCTTCAAATGACTACACTCTATTCACTTAAATAAGGCATAAAAATACTATCCCACCATCTTTAGTGCTGTACCATAACAAGAGATCAAGAATAAGATGTTAGTCATGAAGGAGTGTGATGGAAAGGATGTAGTTCTGTAGCAATGTCCTGTTCTGCTATTCAGTTACAAGAAATTAGCTGCAGAAGGACCAAAGTCTCTGCCTAGTTAAAGTGAATGACTTACCGATGGAAATACATTTGCTTTCTCCATTATATTTTTGTACTGCATGTAATTTTAAGTAGATTACAGTATATTTGTTTGCTATATTTGTAGATAAGTGTATTTATCTTGCTCAAGTGTGTTGTATAATATGACCCTTTTGTGCAGTATTTAATATGTCTAAGCCCATTTTTTATATTTTTAATTTGTATATGCTTTTTGTCGTATTTTGTGTCTGAGTTTCGCAGTTGTTTCCCACTATTGTTAACATTGGTACTCATAATAGTGTTTTTTTTTCAGTGATTATATATGAGCTCTATATTTCCACCCTGGAAAGAAAAATATCTTTATGCAATATTAGCTTGATCAAGTGTTCATTGTATAACATTACAACTTAGTTAAGTAATGATAATGCAGTACAGTATTAAAGCATTACCAATTGTTCATAAAAATTATGGCAGTTTAAGTGTATATTATTAAGCAGATCACATAGTAGGAAGGCATGCCCTTATTTATTGACTGTCACTTGCAGAAACCATGATGAAAGCAAAACAAGTACATGTCTAGTGGGGTCTCAGATGTGATAACTATTTGATAATGCCACACTATTGTGAGTTGCAGATTTTTGGACTGTGTGGCCATCCATGGGAAACAAAAAAGTAAAAGGTGGAGGGTTCTTGATATTCTCTTTCTTGAAATTCATTGCAAAGAACAAATGAGCTTTCTCTTGCAGTTGAGGCTAATTAACATTTACATTCTCTTTTTTCTTGCACGTACCAGTAATCCATGACATCAGATAATAATGAGTGATAACAATTACATTAACCTATTACAAGCAGTAATAACCAGAACAGTGCTGGTCCCTCCAAAACCATCACCACTGAAATATTTCTGAGGCAGAATTGTAGACACTAAAGTGACAGACAGGCTGACCACATCTAACTGAGACAACTTTTCCATAAATGACAGTCAGAAAATAAGGCTTGTTTACATTTTAGCAAACTTAGATTCAGTAATACAACAGTAAAACCCCAACCCACTCGCTAACCTTCTATCACCATCCCCTCACTCAGAATGTGGCCCAGACCTGTACCTTAATGGAGGGCACTGCGTCAAGTCATGTCCTGAGGGCCATTACGGCTGGGACCCGCAGCAGGTAGGTGCTCACGGGTCCCCCAGCTGCCGCCCATGTCACTACTCCTGTCGAACCTGTGCCGGACCTCAGGACTACCAGTGTATGACCTGCTGGGGTGATGCTGAGATGTTCATGCCTACAAAAGTAAGTTGATTAATCTTTTCACTGCAATGACAAGTGCTGGAGAGGAATCCTTTATGCAGTGGCGTTGATGTAAATACAGTAGTCAGCAGCACTGTATAGTTACATAAATGTCCCTCTACTCCCTGTCCCACTAAAGGAGGTTGGTGAACTGCAGGAGGAGGGCAATTTCAGCCTGAAGTCCAGACGAGCCTGGGGTTTCACCTATTGTAGTATTACACTTCTCCAGTGACATAGTGTGCTTATTTTAGTTTACTTTTGCTGTCAACAGGCAATTCACTGAGCACAATGAAATGGATATTTGACTCTCATGAATACAGCAATATAACTTGGGGTTTCTTAATCTTCAGGGTCAACGTCTGTGCCAGCAATGAAGTCTAGTTACCATAAATATAATATGACTTAACAGTGTTTTAACTTTCAGGGTCAGAGTCTGTGCCAGCCTCGAAGCCTGCTCAGTGCTTACAGGAGTCAGGAATGGTGGTACAGTGGCCTAGTGGTGGTAGTGGTGATACTGGTGATATTAGTGTTACTATTAGCTATAGTAATACTCCGTTCCCACTTCACCACCTCACGCTCGCTCCTCAATCGAGCAGTCGCCCTCCCTGGAGTGGCTGTTGGGAAGAAGGGTGGAGCTAGGAATGGATCAGCCAGATACTCCCCCATTGATAAAACAGATACGGACCAACTCATGACTAAAGTACCCTTCCATGATCTCACGAGTGATGAAGAAATGTGAGCAGTATTGTTTTGTAAACTATGTATTTAAAAGAATTTGTAAAATGAATTTTGAATCTATATTTATACTTCTGAATTATGAAGACTTTTAAGATTTTTGAGATGCGAGAAATTTTAGGCTTTTTGATATATGAGAAGCAGTGTCTTGTAAATCGAGTGCTGAATCTAGTTTTATATATTGTGAATTACGTTGATTTTTAGTTCTCAAGGAAATGTAAGAAGTACAGCAGTGTAGTGTAAGCCAAGTACTGAACCTAGTTTTGTATTTTGGAAATAGGAAGATCTGTATGATTTCCTTAGAGGTATGAAAGATCCTTTAAAATGCATCTTGATTGCAGTTGTGTTCATTATGAAGAGTTTTAGGCCGCTTTGGAGACTTGAGGAAAAATGTTTTGTAAATCGAGTATGGAATCTAGTTTTATATTTTGTGTGTTACGAGAGTTTTAGGTTCTTTTGTGATGTGCAGAATGGTATCTTGTAAACTGAGTATTGAAACAAATTTTGTTATATATAGTTGTGAGTTATGAAAAGTTTTAGGCTGTTTTTGAGATGTGAGAAGATGTTCTGTAAGTTGAATATCGAAAGGTGCTTTATATTTTCTGAATTATGAAGTTTTAGGCTGTTTTTTGAGATGTAAAAAATAATGTCTGGTAAAGGGAAATTGAGTACTGAATCTAGTACTGTGTTATATTTTGTTGGTTTTGATGAGTTTTACTGTTACTCTCTCACCTTGCACCACTGATGATGTAATGTGAGAAAGTAGTGTTCTGTAAATCTGAAATTAAATCTAGATTTGTATTTTGTAAATAATGATGTCTTTTAGGATTTTTTTTTTAAATTTGATACAAAAAATTTAAAAAAAATCAAATCAATCACGTTGCATATACAAATGAGTCTCAGCACAATGGTATCTAACACAAATTCCTCATTGCTTTATAATGTTCACTCCAATAACATACAGTAACCCTTTCCTCTCCTCTGTCCCACTTCCCTTCCATCCTCTTCTGTCTTTCTTTCTTTCCTCGTCCTTCTGCCTACGGGTGACTTTACACTCCCTCTTCCTTTTTTTTTCCCTTCATCCATTCCATTTCCTTCTGCCTGTGGGTGACTCTACACTGAGTGACAAGCCAAATGGTTTCCTGTACACCAGGAAGCCATTTACTATGCTTCGTGGTAACCATATAACCAAATTTTGGCACCTGGTGGTTTAGTGGGTAATTACAGCACTCCAATCGGATTGAGCCAGTGAGGGTTTGTGTCCAAGGGATGGTTGGGTTGTATTGCTCACGTAATGCCACTCGGGGATGAGTGAGGCTGGTCACTCTCATCTTAAATGTCAGGACCAACTTGCCTAGCCCTGGGCTCTTACACTCCTCATGGGGCAACGTAGGATTGGATGATAAAATAAATAAAGACATAAATTGTCTGTTTATTCCTACTGGCTCCAGATGATTTTAGTTTGTTAAGGAGAGACTTTTTGAACTAAAGGGGGTTAGCTTTAGCCTCTACTGACCCCTTCACTACAAAAGATCTCCCTTAACCTCATCAATTCAGCTATATATTTTTCAGTTATTCATCCATCCATCCACCATCCAATGCTACATTGCCCAATGAGGAGCACAGGGCTAGGCAGGTTGGTCCTGACATTTAAGATGAGAGTAACCAGCCTCATTCTTCCCTGAGTGGCATAATTTGAGCAATAAACCTCAACCATCCCTCGGATATAAACCTACACAGACTCAATCCAATTAGAGTGCCTTAATTACCCACTAAACCAACAGGCACCATAATTTGGTTATATGGTTACCACCCAGCATAGTAAATAGTTTCCTAGGCACTGGGAAGAGGAAAGAGTGAAGGAAAGAAAGACAGAAGAGGGAGTGTAAAGTCACCCGTAGGCAGATGGAAGAGGAAAGAATGAAGGAAAGAAAGATAGAAGAGGAAGGAAGGAAGAGAGGAAAGGGCAGACACCCAAAGCAGCACTACACTGAGTGAGCCTTTCTTTTATGCAGTGACAAAGAAACATTTGACCTGAAGCCAACCAGATTGTTCCCTCTTGCTTGTGTCTGATTTTATTCAACAAAGGATAAATCAATGAAACTGGATGGGTGAGATGCAAAAGGGATCCTTCTTAAATTTAATATTAGTGTCAGAAATTAAAAATAAATAAATAAATGTTATTTGGGTAGAAGGGCTAAAATGACTATAAAATCATCTGTAATCAGAAAAAATAAACCAGTAGAATACATTACCAGTTGTTAGATGTTATAATGTGTGACGGGTAGGGATGTGTATATAAGGGCATAATGCAGCACCACAATCAGCATCTGGTTTTATTGTTTTAAAAAGA
Organism: Birgus latro; assembly: GCA_018397915.1. Lineage (NCBI taxonomy): Eukaryota > Metazoa > Arthropoda > Malacostraca > Decapoda > Coenobitidae > Birgus > Birgus latro. Next base: position 8,753 of record JAGKTI010013928.1, read on the forward strand.
AGCAAACAAGACTTCGGGCCATATGTTCATTGGCCAAGAGGCACCCTAGCACCTATTCTTTGCCAGTTTACAAAAGACCTTGTTAGAAGTTGTGTGGGCAGATCCAGGGATGTTGTCGCTGTTGCTTGGGTAACACCACTGATTTTTCACACTGAGATTGGTATCCAGTTCCCTGGTATGTTTATTTCTCCCACACACATACAAAAAACATACTTGGTTGATAAGTGTTACTTGGTTGGCTGAGAAAAAAAGGAGCATTGAACTGCCATTAGTTTGGAAAGTAATTTCAGCAGCACTGTAAATAACATCATGCTTTAGTCACCTTCTATGACAGTCTTTCTCTTGCTTTGAGGATAAATTGCTTGTTAGAATTCTGTAGCTGCCTATCAAGCTGTTTTGCCATTTTCAAAGTAAAATAGATAGGTAAATGCAGTTAGCTTCAGTGTATATCAAAGCATAATACGCAACACATATTGGTAAAAAAGAAATGTTAGAAGTCTTATATGCTGATTAAAATATGGCTTTGGTTTATCATGAGTTAATCTTTTCAGTAGGGTATGTAATTTTTGTGCTGTTCTTGCTGCCTCCAGATGATTAAATTAGCTGAGGACAGACTTTTTGAGCTGGAGGGGTTAGATAAAACCATGAGATGTCCTTCCCGAGTCAAATAAAAATTGTCTGGTGGCTGGAAAATGAAATATTAATAACATCTGCAGGCAAAAGAGTTAAGAAAATGATTATATATTGTATCAGATATGAAATTACAGTAACGACTGCTGGGTGATAAAAATGAGAAAGTGTTAATCCCCTTCTCTGTGGTGACATTTTCTTTATAGTTATTCGTACTACCTCCAGAAGATTCCTTTCTTCTTAGGAAGGATCTGTTATGCAGAAGTCAATAAGTGAATATTGTATCTAACCCCTTTCTAGTGCAGAATGGATTAATGAAGGCCTTCTATAATTCCTTTGGTTTGAAAAGTCTCCTTTAAGATGAAAGCCTGGAGGAAGTAAGAATAAAAGACATGTAATAAAAGAGAAGAGGTTAAAGAGTCAATGTTTCAATCTGTTCTCATGTAAATAGGATAACTTCTATTTTTTCATAATTCCATCATGTATTTTGTACCTTTTTGTACATATTATTCTGCACTGAATCAGAAATCTGAGTTCATAAAAAAATTGTGCAATTGGAGTAGTGCTGTATTTTTAATTATTTTTGTAAAATGCTTAAGCCTACTTATTGTTTGTAATAGGCTTCACTGGAAATGTTAATAAGGTTTTAGGAATTCCAGATAAATAAAGGTTTTAGATTGCTTTTGAAGTTTGAATTCTGTGGGCCTCACCCCATCCTTAAATGGGAAAAGAGGTCAGGATGATGATGATGAAGTCTGAGGAGCATTATCAAAGAATAATATATAATAACTGTGGTTAGTTCTAAATATGCTGATATTAGAGGTTATTAATCCATTTAATCCAGGCATTGTCATTTTTATGTTCTTGCTGTTTCTAGATGATTTTATTCAATTTAGGAGTCTTATACTGGAAGGGTTTATTAAGAGTATATCTGTTCTTTCCAGTTAAAGTCTATCCTAAATTGAGTGAAACTGTCAGGAGGTAAGAATAAAATAAGACATTACCAGGTTCAGTGGTTTATATTACTTCAAGGGAAGATTTGTAATGATGAAGAGGACAGCGATAATTGTAAATAGTCTTATTCTCTGTGCTTTATAATCTCTTCAGTCCAATGATGTATTTTCTATATTCTTGCTAACTCTTGGTGCTCTTATTTAGCTATGATAAGGCCTTAGGAACCACAGGGGTTAGATACAGCCTTCATTAACTCTTTCACTAATAAACTCCTTTCTCATTTTTGGAAAAGTCAACTGGGGGCTATATTTTTCCTTTTTTTTCTTGCTATACAGTATCCATATGATTTGATTAAGCCTGGAGGAGATTTTTGGAATGGTAGGGGTTAAATAATAGTCATCATTAAGGCTTTCACTAAATGTCCTTCCCATATTCAGCAAAATAGTGTGGGATTAGCAGGAATAAAGTAAGAAAAATGTCCATGGTTTGAAGGGAATGATAGAGTGCAGAGAATTACTGTACATGTACTGTATAGCTTAAGTGATAATGAGATTTTGACTTGTATTTCAGACAGCTAGTTTTCTTGTATTTTCTATTTATTTTCCAGTAATGTTATAGAGGTGTGACTCATTATATGTCAGATATGTATTTGGAGGGTCACAACTGTTTCCATCAGCAGGTATTGTAAATTCTAAAACCTGGCAAATCAGTAGTATTGACAGCAGTGGAAATTAAATTAGTAATGTTTCTTTTTTACTATTTAGTATATAATAAATTAAACAATGTCATAAAAGCCAACACAGTACATGATGAGTCTTAACTGTATGATTTCTTCCTTATGGTTTTTACTCTTGATTTCTCACTAAATTACCAAAATAACCGTGGGTACTACTTAAAATTTCACTGATAACCTACCAGTAAGCTGATTTGCATCTTCCTCCATTTACAGCACCTAATGTAAGGAAAAAGGTTGTGATATTTTTCAATACATCCCTGACATAATGAGGACCACCCATTCAGTATTTGTAAGTGAAAGGGGCTGATAAACAGATATAATAATGAAAATAAGTCTCCTGTTCCAGATTAAACAGTTTAAAAGCAAATCTCTTATATCTTTACTCTGGGCATTAAATTTAAGGTATACTGTAAGTGTAATGTTTCTTTAAATTTGTTTCTTTTATGAGATCAAGTTGCTTAGTCAGGGTTGTAAATGTAGCTATATTACCATTCCAGTGAGCCCTTGTTATATGTCTCCTGGTTTGATTTTTTTTTTTTTTTTTTTTTTTTTTTTTTTTTTTTTTTTTTTTTTTGCTGTTCAGACCATGGTAATACACAGAAAATTTTCCCATCAAACTTTTATTGCTATGAGGGGCAAAGCTATGATATTAAATATGGGGTGGCTGAGGGAGAACTACATATGGGTGTGTGGAGATATGTCCCCTTAAATTTAAGGCATATTTCAGTGGTGGGCAGTGTCACCCTGGCCACCCCTCTGGTTATGCCACTGATTGCTATTTGTAAACTGATTTGTTGATGATTTTTCCCAATTTAAAATACTGTACCAGTTTTTTGGGGAAAAAATACTTGACTTTGGAACAATTTATAACAAGTACTGTACTCCCTGTAATTAGTTAAAAGGAATATGGTAATGCTGATACAGTAATGTCTGATCCATTGTAAGAGATGCTTTGGGAGACTATGATAAATGTACAGTTTATTATAATGTTTTAGCACTTACACTGTATAAATCCTTCTTCAGAACCATTTAGCCTTGTGTTTACAGAATATAAAATTCAGATGTTAGTAAAAATTTAATACATTTATAGCAGATTTGTTTTTACAGTTTTTTGTTGTAAGTTAAAGTTGCCTTTTGTGGAAAAATATCAAGAAGTTTCCTTCCCTCTGATGTTGAATTTGCTGTTCTTTTTAACCCGTGGGTAGTTAAATAAAACACAATTGTTATATTTGGTGAAGTCAGTATGACAAATTTATCAAAGTGCAGTAAACTCTCAACTGTCTAGCGTAGTTCAGCCAAGCCCGATCCCGGGTAGCGCAAAATGCCAGTTATTGCATAGTACCCCCCATCGGCTCAGTATTTGGCATCGAGCTGGATACTGTATTGCATTACTAACCATCTCAAACCCCTATCCTAAACTTTCCCATGGACAAAAGATGAAAATTAAGCCTAAAATACAATAAAATAATGAAACAATACAGTAATACAGTACAATAATACAGCACCAGTTGGCTACTGTTTACGAGCCAGTTGATACACCTCAGTGCCGGATATTGCATAGAACCACGGGTTACATCCTGTTTTGGCGCCAGGTATTGCATAATTTCGTCGGATATTGCTTTAATAGAGCCGAGCCAGCAGCGCTGGAAATAGTTTTAAGCCGGATATTGCGATGACAGATAATTGAGAGTTTACTGAATAATCTTCCTTTTAATTTATGTTTTATTTTTCAGCAAATTAAATATTGCAATATCCACCGTATATGTTAATGCAATATTTTTCATGATTTATGAGCTTCAGAATACCTCTGGCAGTTTACCAATGTACTTTTCTATTAATTTGAACCCTAACTGTTATATCAGGAAGACTCATTGATGCAGTTAGGTTTTATTGCTTTAGAGTATGTATAAAAGTATGGGGAGGGTAGATGCTGTACTACACATGTATTTTGGAATGTATGATTGCATGCTTAAATCTTAGTCATAAAGAGAAAGGTAAATCTCCAGTATTTGACATTTTCTGAAACCCCATTTTTAGCTACCTCACACTATCTTATGGTAGGGGTAAGTCAGAATAATGATGATGAGATTATTATTATTATTATTATTATTATCATCACTAAAGCCTGTGATGAAGACAGAAAATGCTGTCCCCTCTTTATTGGTTCTGTCAGCACTATATACAGTATTGTGGAATGCAGGCTGAGCAAATCTAATAATCATAGGCATTCCACAAATGGCAGTCAAGTACTAGAGACTTGCTTTTCCTTTTATGATATAAGTTTTAAGTATACATAACCAAATGGCCTTAACTGAGGTGTTGTGTTACCTTCATAAAGCATAATATGGAACTGTTGATCTCTGTGGATGTAACAGAAAATGTAAACTACTAAGTGCTGCATATAAACTCATGGCTGCTGCAGCACAAGTTAACTTCTTCAGCCTGGAGACGTCATTGTTATGGTATTTTATTCTTGATGTCTGCAGATGATTTTGTTCAGTATGGGCAACTCCTCTGAACTGAAAAGGTTAGATAATAGCCTTCAGTAATTCCTCTGGCATACGGTATTTCATCAGAAATGGGTAAAATTGCCTAGAGGTTGCAAGAATAAAGCCACATATGATGTCCTGCCAGTGAAGGTGTTATTTACTGTAATATACACAAATGAAACATATTTTCTACTCATCCTTTAATCCTGCCACCAGACTGAGTGAGGTCAAACACAAATTTTTGCACCAAATGAAGGGCTGTTTTCCAGTGTTGAAGTGGTAGTTTGAAGCTTTGTTCGACAACACGAGGAACTTTTCGTGATGGTGCTGTTACTCATGCAATCTAGTATTGGTAGTAGCAGTAACAACCCTAGGCTGATCTGAATGGGAACCCAGTGGACTGCAGGCTGAAGCTACCCTCCTCCTCTAGTCTTCCATCCTCTTTTCAGGGAATGGGGAGGAAGTTGAGGGACATTTATCAAACTGAGGAGTAGAGTTGACTGGTCATATCAATGCCACAGTGAGAAGGCATCCCTCTCCAGTACCATGCAGTCTAGCAAAGCTTCAAAGTACTGATACAAACAATGTCTTCATTCAGGATGAAATCCTGACTGTGACCGCTTTTCAGTCAGAGATAGAGGATAAAGAATAAATAGAAACCATTGATCACTTGTGTGTACTGCAATGAAAGTGGTTATGGGTAATAAATATATTTTCTGTGATTCTACTATGTAGCTACTGTACTGGGATGAATGCCAGGCCATTACATAATACAGGAAGCTCCAAGTTAATTCAGTGTTTTTTTGTAGTGTACAAACATGCAAGCCTTTAACACTGTCTCTCAGCAGAATAATATCCCTTCACTATGAGGATATCTTTTTCATTATACTGTACTCTTGCCATTCCTAGATTTTTTTATTTAGCTCAGAAGAGACTGTTAAAGTGCTTTTCTAAGATGAATATTTTCTGGCAGTAGCAAGACTGGGATATAAGATGCCCTCAAGCTGAAGGAGCTGATTTGAACCATACATCTGTGATGATGTGTTAAGACTGCAGTGAAACACTTTTGGCACTATGTCCAAGCTATGATTGAATAATGATTACGTGTATAGATGATGTATACAAGGGGTGGCCAAAGCCAGGCCCACAAGCTTCATGTAGCTCTTTGACTCACTAAGTGTGGCATTCATGACAGCACTGATTTATGTTCGTATTGTCCATCCATTGTTTATACATGTGAGGGCAGACTATACATCAGCTTTTCTTTTTTGAATGATGATCGTAATTTGTTGTAACTTTACTAAGCATTACATATTGGCTCTGAGATTTAATACCTATTCAACACAGGTTGCAATATAATAAAGCAGTTTAGAATAAAGTCTGCAGCATTTACATTATGGTGAAGTGGTAACAAGTACTAGTATATAAAAAAGAAATAATTATATCAAATTTTTTTTTTTTTAGATCTTGTGGCTTTCAGATACACCAGAATAGTTGTGTGTGGTTCTCAGTTTCTTGAATTTCTGGAGGTTTGGCTGCCCCTGCTGTATACTGCAGTATGGATGTTCATAGAATGTAGGTACACCTAAAGTAAGCAGAAGAGTTTTGACTTTTTAGGAAAATAACTACAGTATAATTGGTTCAGTTTCACCTGATGGCACTGGGTCACTCCCACAAATTGAAAATTGAGATGTGGCAGCAGGACATTCAGTGAGTCTTTATGAGGTAGGAATTAGCCTCCTTGGTCACTACAACTGTTTTTTTCACCTTATAAAATTGCCACAACCTCAATATCAAGTCATGATTACATGAAGTTCAGTGAACCTTAAAAATAAAGTAGGAGTAGGAATGAGTTTCCTTGGTTGCTAGATGATTGACTCTTCGATCTGACTACTCTAGGCCATCAGTTGAACTGAAAAGGGTTAAAGGTCTTCATCAGGTTAGAACATGTGGGGTAGACTTGTACTTAATATTTATAAGAATTAACTCACTGAGTCCAGTGCTTTCTTTTTTATTTTATTCTTGCCATTACTTGATGATTTTATTCAGCTTAGGATAGACTTTTTGAGCTAAAGTGATAGAGAAAACCTTGATAAGCCCTTTCTTTCTGTATGAGAGGTGCAGGAGAGGGATGCCTTCACATGGTGTCACCAGTATGACCTGGTGACTCCACTGCTTGGCCATACAAATGTTTCTCATTTCCTACTTATCCCCCAAAAAGAGGAGGATGGACTGCAGGAGTAGGGGAACTTCAGCCTACAGTCCACTTGTAACAGGGTGTATAAAACCCCACGTTGCCCAAAGGTAAAGTGGGGGATCCTCTCTTTGGCTCAGAGGTAACGTGCGTGCAATTCAAGCGCGAGGGCCTGAGATCAAATTTTCGGCCAGAACAGTGATTAATTTATTCAGTTTCATTTCAGTTATTACATTGGTCGGCAGCAGTGTGGGATGTGAGGTAAGGGCCATGAGTGACATATGTCATGTTGACAGCTTTACATCCCGGTGGTGGCCTCCAATGCTACGCTACCATGTGGGAGAGCGAAACTGACCAAATTAATCACTAGGGGGAGAAAAGAGTGATGTAATGGGGTGTATAAAAGCCCGCATTGCCCAAAGGCAAAGTGGGGGATCCTCTCTTTGGCTCAGTGGTAACGTGCATGCAATTCAAGCACGAGGGCCTGAGATCAAATCTCGGCCAGAACAGTGATTAATTTATTCAGTTTCATTTCAGTTATTACACCCTGCATTCTCATTTCGGAGGAACCTGGTCTATAACGACTGCTACAATTTGGCTGTATCTTAGTTTGTCCTAATACTATAGTGTCTTACCATTATTTAATTTGTATTTTAATCTTTTCTTGGCATTCCTTGTTTCTTCTTAACCATTTCCATTGTATTTCTTGTCATGTTTCTGTGTTATGAATTAGTACCATATGGTATTTGATACCTGGTGCTGGGAATCTGTTATTTACTCCATTTTCCTACACTGAATAACAATGTGTGATATTAGCAAGAATAAGCTAAAAAGGGCATATGCAGAGACAAGGGGTTAATGCAAATATGTAAACATTTACTGTAAATACAGTATAAAGACAGGTTTCATGATCAGTGATCATAAGGTAGGTGTCCAGATATACTTTGTACAGTGGTTCTTCCAGTCTTCACTCGGGTGACTTTTCTAAATTATTGCTGCTTCCAAATGACTTTTTACAGCTTAGGAAAGATATCTTGTACTGAGGGGATTGGCTGGCCCTGTGAGAGCCCTATTACTTGGGATCTTTGTGGCCTGATTAAATTAATAAAGAGAAATGAAAGGGTTATTGAAGGCTCTGTCTAATACCTCTAGCTCATTATGTCTCACCAAAGCTGAATTAAAATAATTTGGTAGCAGGAAGTATCCAAAAGAAAAAACTAAATATGTCAAAGTCCTCAGGCAACATTTAAAATATTCACCTTAGAATTTGACAGAGTATAAGTTAATTTTGTACGAGTTTAGTACTGAGTAGTTGTGATGAGCAGTTCAAGTGGATTTCTATTTTTGGAGGAGTTTATAGACAGTTTTAATATTTCAGCAGGATGTAAATGTTTATATGATAAATAATAAAGCACAATTTATATATAAATATGTATTTTCCCTTTGCCCCTGTGGTGGAGTCAGGATTCCAGAGGTGTGAATGGCAAGTGAATGAGTGTGGCCCACTCAGTTTGGCAGAATTTTGATAGTTCTTCCCCTACCATTTTTTTTTCTGCTCTCTGGACCTTACCTTATCCATTGATGGCATCAGAGACTAAAATGATTATAAATGACTGATATTCTAAAATATTACTTTTCCCATAAAATTGGTACTATAGACTGAACAACCATGGAGACATGACACATCCTTGTTGCAATCCAACCTTCAAATAGAAAATTCACTCAGTCCACTATCCACACACACTGCAGCTTTAGTACCCTCATACATACTCTTCACAGTCTTCAACAACTTCCCATCCATTCCATATATTCTTAATACTTTCCACAATCCTTGTTTATCCACCTTGTCATATGCTTTCTTCAAATCCATGAAGGTTGCATACAAATTCTTTCCCTTCTCTAGAAACTTTTCCACTAAAGATCTAAGAATGAATATCTGATCTACACAACCTCTTCTCTTCCTAAAAACTCCCTGTTCTCCAAATATTTCCCCGCTTATTTCCCTAACTCTGTCAATAAGTCTCTTACCATATACTTTTCCTATTACACTAAGAAGACAAATGCCCCTATGATTACCACACACTTCTTTTTCCCATGTTGCTTTGTACAGGGGAATAATTATACCTGATTTCCAATCCTGCAAGACTCTGCCTTCCTCCCAGGCCAATCTGCACATCTTCCACATCCATTCTACTACTATCTCTCCCCCATGCTGCAACATTTCACCACACACTGGCCAGTTCCTGGGGCTTTCCACATTTCAACTTTCTTCACTGTTTCCACAACTTCCATCCTACTGATTTCTTCCTCTCTTCTCACATCCCTTCTTCTCCCAGCCATTATCTATCCACTTATATTTGCATTACTTTCATTCTCTATGTTCAACAATTTCTTAAAATGTTCTCTCCATCTGCTCACTTTTTCTTCCTAGTGATCAACCATTTTTATCTTTCATTCCCCAGCTAACTTCTTTTGCACCCCAACTCTACCTCTTTCCAAAACATTTTCTTACATTCCCTTCACTCTTACTCTTTCATACCAAACTTTTCATCTCTCTCCTTTCTACATGCGACTCTCGAGATCTCCCGTCTCTCAACCTCTTCCACGCCCGTTTCTCATCCACTCACTGTTTTTTTCTTTTGTGCTACTGTCTGAAGTCCCCCAAAATATTATTCATGCTACCACCGGACTTTTTTATTTCAAGAAGGCCCTCTCGACGTGAAAAGTGGGGCCGAACACCAGTCCTCAGGAATAACATCGTTTTCACTTTTGCAGACGAGAAAAAAAAAAAAAAAAAGGCGGGGCGGGGAGGAAGGAGTTAGTTAAAAGATTTCCTCCACCTATAGTGAAGGCCGGGCCATACATTAGCCCGGTCAGTGCAGTGTTGGCTGATTTAAATAATAGAAAGGGGGAAGACAGAGCCTGGGGAATGCCCAACACACACGCCCTGCCTTCCGCTGGCTTTGTGGTGTGTGTGAAGGAGGGAGCAGGAGGAAGTGAGGAGATGAGATGGCAAGTTATCGTTATTTCGGTTAGTTCTATAAAATTTTAGAGATATCCTGGAGAATTTTGTACTTTTTTCTAGCGATCGTATGTAATATCTCTAGCTTAGCTGTAATTCAACTATTTTTGAGAGCAATTATTGAGATGTTTATGACTGGACTTGACAACTTTAGACTTTGCCGTCTGCGTCTGCGCAGTGATGGGCCTCTTAGGAAGGAATGGGATGGACGATTTTCATCCTGTATTTCCATGTTTTCGTCGGCTTCTTATCGGTCCTCTGAAAAGGTTGGTGAAAAATAATCTGTACATATTATCTCAAGGTCATGTACATGTGTAGGGAGTATAATATAAGGCAGTATGGAGGGTGAAAAGCGATACCTGTGGCGGCCATGTCAGCCTTCGGAGAGTCGTACCGGAGAGGTGGATGGCTTTGGGGGTAAGTTGAAGTGTAAAAAGTTAGATGTAGCACATAAAATTGTAGTAAGTGCATAGGAAATATACTAGAAGGCACTTTGTGATGAAATATGGTTCAGGAGAGGGTTAGGCTTGTGCTGAGATCCTCCATGCCTCCATCACAACACGACCGAGACTCCGCCTTGTTGCATCGTCCTGGTTATTTAGGTTCCACTCCTTTCTGCGTTGTTGTTTGTGCCCGAAAAATCGATCATCAAGGTGAAATGAGTTTTGACAGCAATCTATAGGAGTTTTAGAGTTGTCTGGCCATATATGTTGCCATTTATATCATGTTTATTTTGATGCATGACATTTAATTAAATGCCCGTTTGTTTTGATGCGGGGCATTTAAGTAAATCCCCGCCTCCCACGTGTTCTGCTGACGTATGTAAACAGTTCCCTTTAACGTGGCCCAGATTTTCCTCCTTTTGCATCTTATTCCACGTAGCTCATTGGCAGAAAATGACTGTGCTATGGCTCAGCATCCATTACATAGTGCATATTTGTAACTTGCATCATGTTTAAGAGTAAATATGTTGTTACAACAGAACATTGGAAATACTGTATAGAGATGTTAATTTTAGAGTGTCGTAATTTTTAGGGTTTTCGTTTTGGTACAGGCAACCTCGATCTACAACATTGCCACGATGAAGGGCATTTGGTAAAGGCACTCGGCACAGAATTATACAATGAGGAATGATGTTTTGATTTCAAATGCTGGGAGTCCATGGTTGTGCAAAAGCCAAAAACTTCCACAGATGCCCCCCATTCCTTGATTGTCGAGCAGTCTTAACTCTCTGCACCATAAACTGTTTATTAGGAAAAAGCCTACCATGCCCCTGGTGCAAAAATATATATTTTTTTTTTCGATGGTGAGAGTGCAGTGAAAGAAAACCAATGTGTATCAGCTTTTAGGCCAGCACATCCCATAGTTTAGCCTGTATTATGCCCTGAGATTGCAAAAATTTTTAGTGGGAAAAAATTTAATCAAAGACCAGTTTTGTGGGTATGGGATAGAAGAGGGATTTCTAAAATTTTTTGACTGGTGAGAATGCAGTGAAAGAAAACCTGTATGTATCAATTTTTAGGCCAGTATGTCCCATAGTTTTTCCTGTACCATGTCCTGAGGTTTTATGAATTTTTTAAGGGGAAAAAATTTAATTGAAAACCAGTTTTGTGGGTATGGGATGAAAGAGGGATTCCTAAAATATCATTATGCAAGTTTCCAGGTCAGTAGCTGTTGTGGTTTAGCCATTAAAAAAAATAAATAAACAGTCCGTCTCTTAATTTTAGTGGTAGGTGGTGGCGACCATCATCCACTCACTTGATGTAGTGCTGCCTACTTCTTCCTTAGCCTTTATCATTCTTTTTCTGTGCCTGCCCTCCTTTCTTGCTATTTCTCCTATATTTCCTGTCACTTCTTACTGCTTTTCTTTCCTTTACAGGTGGCATTACATTGAGTGACAAGCCAAATGGTTTCCTGTTAGCCAAGAAACCATTTACAACGCTGGGGGGTAACCATATAACCAAACCATACGTGCTCCCTACGTGTCAACAAGTGGGTTGGTGGAGGGTTAGTGCCCCTTCCCATAAAAAAAAAAAATAACTCAAAGTCAGGTGGCCACCCCTTGCGGGATTGTGGTGTCTGGCAATAGATAGATAGACTCTTAATTTTGTGATGGCTATTGCAGTTCTTCTCGGAAGATATTAATTCTAAGATGTGTGTCAAAGTTTTCATAGCTTATAATGTGTTTTGTCTATGAAGTCATCCACAGGTCATATGGGTTATGTCCTGCAGGTAATTTCATGGACAAGGGTATATCTGTGTAGGGGAGACATTCTGTGTTGTGAACATTGGCTACAAGCTTCCCACACACCAATCTTAGCCAAGCCTATTCTGGCTACCACAGGGCAAGGTGCAATTATTTCGCTTGTAGTGCAGTACATTATTATTTGTCACTTCACCTTGCCCTTTTCTTTTTCTTTTTTTTCTTTTTTAAGTCAGTCTTTTCTACATTGCCGTAGCAGCATGAAAAAACGTACCGGTATTAATAATTTCTTGCTACATTCAGATGAAAGATTGAACAGTTCTTAGTATTCTAATTAACCCTTGCCTTCATAGAGTAATTGAGTTTAAAGTGAACAGTTTTTCTTAAAAATGCCCATGTCAGAAGAAAACTGCACTGTATGCAACCCATACTGTTTAGGTAACATTACAAACTGTCCAGCACTTTAGTGTAGGATGCTGGGTACAAAAGGGTTAAGCTCCAACCAGATAAAAACCCATAAGGGCTCTTAAAATCCCAGGGATGGTTGGGATTTATTTCTTTATTAGCGTAATTGTTGGATTATGCAGATACTCATGTTCAGTTAAGGAAATCTCTTGAAAATAGCACTACTTCAAATGAGTTGGTTGTAGATGCTTTCACCTACCACTGTTCCTGTAGGAAATTTCACAGTAGCACTGCATCTTTTATCCCACATGCCAGTGTGAACCTCACCTAGAAACAACGCTGCAGTTGCAGCTAGTTGCCCAGTGGGTTTTCAGCAACACCATAACCAGCCCAACTTCTAAGAAGGCAACAAGATGCAGCCATCAAGAAACCACCCACAGCTTACAGATCCAGCCAGCCTTTGGCCACACCATAGCACACACTGGCTTCGGAGGTGTTCTTGTGAAGCTGCCAGGTTGGTTGAGCTTTGTTGGGAACAAGACATTTTCTTGTTGAAAATTCCTCAGTGACATTCTTTGAAATATTAGGGCAGTTACAGGAATGTGATATAGGTTTTTGTACCTAACTTTTTTTTTTTTCTTCATATTACACTCCATCTTCCCTGATATGTCACAGGTCAGTGTGAGTGACACATACACACGATGCCGCCACTTCAGGCATTACAGTCCACTACCAGTTCTCCTGTGTGGCATCAGCCATGCCATAACTCACACCAGCCCCTGATATGGTACAGATGAAAGTAGTAATTGAATCCCCTCAGCAGATGAAAGCCAGGAGCATATAATGTTTATCGGCTTCTATTGATTTCCCCATGGCCTCATTGTGAATTCACTCCTTATTTGAGTTCATTTCACCTTCACAGTGATTTTGTGTTTATTGGCCCATGGCTGTATTTGCTAGGAGGTAT
>JAGKTI010013929.1:0-22350 GCA_018397915.1 Birgus latro
AACTATCGTCCAATTGCTTTAACATCCTGTGTATCAAAAGTTTTCGAATCAGTTCTTAACAGAAAAATTTTAAAGCATCTTTCCAATTACAACCTTCTTTCTGATCGTCAGTATGGGTTCCGTCAGGGACGCTCCACTGGCGACCTTCTCACCTACCTTTCAGACTCCTGGTCATCCTCCTTTCGGGACTTTGGCGAAAGCTTTGCCATTGCACTTGACATCTCAAAGGCTTTCGATCGAGTCTGGCATAAATCTTTGATTTCCAAACTGCCCTCCTACGGTTTCTATCCTTCTATCTGTGCCTTCATCTCTAGCTTCCTTTCTGGTCGTTCTATAGCTGCTGTTGTAGACGGCCATCGTTCCTCTCCTAGACCTATCAACAGTGGTGTTCCTCAGGGCTCTGTCCTATCACCAACTCTCTTTCTTTTATTCATTAATGACCTTCTAAGCTGTACATCTAACCCTATCCACTCATATGCTGATGATTCCACCCTTCACCTTTCCATTAGATTTCCGCAACGTCCATCTCAGCAGTTACTTCAGCAAACAAGGGATGAGGCTATGGCACACCTAATGTCTGACTTGGTTCATATCTCTGATTGGGGTAAAAATAATCTTGTTATTATTAATGCATCAAAAACTCAGTTCTTACACTTATCAACCCGACAAAATCTTCCTCAGGATTACCACTAATGTTTAATAATGTCCAGCTCAGTCCTGCATCATCCTTGAACATGCTAGGGGTTTCATTCTCTCGGGATTTGTCTTGGAAAGAACATATTACATCTCTTGTGAAATCTGCTTCCAAGAGATTAGGTGTGCTGGGCCGACTCTGAACTTTCTTTACCCCTGCACAGATGTTGAGCTTGTACACAGGTTTTATTCGCCCGTGTATGGAGTACAACTCTCATGTGTGGGGAGGCTCCCCACATGCAGTTCTTCTCAATAGGGTGGAGTCAAAGGCTTTTCGTCTCATTAACTCTCCTCCTCTTACTGATTCCCTTCAACCTTTGTCTCTTCGCCACACTGTTGCTTCTTTATCTCTCTTCTATCGCTACTTCAATGGTCACTGTTCATCTGAACTGACTGCTTGCATCCCTCCACCTCTACGACGGGCACGTAGTACCCGTCTAGCAACAAAATCTCATCCCTTTTCTGTCCAACTCTCTAATGCAAGAGTTAACCGTTACTCCCAGTCCTTCATTTATGCAACTGGTCAACTCTGGAACTGTCTCCCTCTGTCTGTATTCCCTACTTCCTATGATCTCCAATCTTTCAAACGCAGTGTGTCCAGGCATCTCGAAATGAATGGATCTTGAATTTGGCTCACTTTTGTATTGTTTTTACTTTTTCTTGGAAGGAACAGTTATGCGGGCCCTGGCCTTTGGTTCCTTCTTCCTTGCATTAAAAAAAAAAAAAAAAACATATTCGTTAGAGCTGCAGCCTAAAGACCTTAGATAAATTCAAAGTGAAGACCCGTTTTTTTTTATGTTTTACTTCTACCGCCAGACTATTACTAAGCTCTTAGAGGGCTTTATGTAACCAATGGAGTCCGAAAAGTGTCAGCAACTAATAGGAACAAGACTGAATAAAGAAAATCCTGGTTCTGAAGGCGTAATAGCTAAAAGACAATAAAAAAAAAAATCTTCAGTCTTGTAGCGGCGAACGAAAAGATATAGGTGGTAGACTTTCTGTGGTCTTTCAGTTTGTTTTTACTATCTACTGAAGTTATTTTTCATGTTCGGAGAGATTTGTTGAACTCGAGAGGTTAGATATTACCCTTAAATAAACCCTTCAATACCCGGGGTCCTTCCTAACCTGAATAATGCCATAATCCTGGTACAGAGAATAAACTTCAAGGACACGCCATGATATTGCGGGACGTCTGATAAAAGGAACCGCTTGAGTTGTTGCCTATTACATCAGTCCATGTGTGAGTGCCAGTGGTTAATGCAGGTGTTATATTGTTTTTGCTTTCTCCCCATGGTTATGTTCATCCTACAGTAATTTTCAAGCAATAGGAATTACATGGGAACTTTCATTATCCTCTGCATTACCGGAAAGAGCTCTCAACCTGCATGAAATCGTCTGTTCTATAGCCAGAGGAAAACAGAAATAACTTTCATAGCATTACGGATTATAAAAGCAATTCAATTCTTATCGGTACCGTTGTCGATCGATAGTTAGGCAGGTATCTAGGCAGGTAGGTGCCTTCAGTGCCAATAATGTGTATAATGTAGCCTTAGAGAATTGTTGTCATCAGTGTCTAGATAGTAGAGTATCGTAGATTATTGCTCCTGCCAAATGTAGATAAGAGTCGTAGCTTAGGAGGCTGGGATTGTAGCTGTAGACTGGTGAGGCACCTATGTCACCAGTATGAGCTGCTACCAGTGCAAGGAGTCGTGAGATAATGTGGACTGCGTATTTGTGGGTTTTATTTCACTAGTCACAAGGTTCTCTCACACTCCTCCCCCCCCCCCCTCCATCTTGTAGAGACACTCGGAGGTTAAGGAGTTTTACTGTGACAGTTATATTGTTCACTGCCTATCCCTGCAGTTGTGTGACAGAGTGATGTGACCCACTGATTGTCAGAGTGATAGCTAATCTTTTATTCGCTGCCAAGCTCTTACTCTATCTCCTACTCTCCCCAATCTCCTTTTGACTTCTGCACCTGATTTCTGTATATATATTACTGCCTGGGTTCCGGCTGACGTGTTAGTGCATTATGACTTGTTCAAAAAACTGCTGCCGTAGGATTTTCGTGTCAAAATAGATTTTTTTGCATTTCCTGGTTGATTTGGGGCTATACTGAGGGAAAATGGAGGGGGACAAATTTTTTTAACCCTGTGGGGGGCGTTTTGTCTCCAGTGGGCCCCGGAACTGAAAATACTACTATCTCCATCAATAATGAACTAATCTTTATGTTCTTGGTATCGTTTTAGAGGTTTTTGATTATGACCAATCCATTTATGATACTTTCGAGCTGATTGGAAATGAATGTGACCACTTTCCGGCGTAGGAGTGACGTCAATGGGGTCCGATCAATGGATACTGGTACAATATTAAACCTGGTTATGTAATACCTCATTTTCAAGGTTTTCCTGAACAGGAATCTGAACATATGGGTACTTTCTCCCACAAAATAATTTATCTTAGAGATAATGAACGTAGTGAGGTATTAACCAATGTTTTATTTAAAGCATGATTAAATATTCACACCCAACTCAATGTTCGATAATTAATGCGATTTCGACAAGAAGGAGAGAGATTGCATCATATATTCAAAGTATTTATTAACATAATTCCACATTATCGTTCATATATTACATACTCAGTGAAAAGTCTTTATTGACTTTTTGAGTTTTCACTTGTTTCATGAAAAGAGAACACACCACTCATATATTATACATATTATTCTGATGACAGAAAATGAACATAATTCCTGACTAGAACAACAAAGTGCTTTATGAGACAAACATACTTGACTGGATAAAATAATACAGCTAGACTGCCAATACTGAACACCATAAAAGTAAAAATATTAACTAGAGTTAGCAAGAGATACATATTGTTTAACATCATTTACTGTATTTATGATGATAAAAAGTACCCAGTTCCTGACTAGAAAACCAAAACGCTCTTTATGACATGCATAACTGATCAGATTCACTTCCTGACTAGAACAAGAACACTCTTCTCATGACAAACATAACTGATCAGATATATAATAAAGTAAGATCACCAATACTGTAGTCAATACTACACCGTACATAAACAAGATAATATAATATCAGTCGATGAACAACCGTGCTATATAATCTACAAAAAGAATCCATCACAAACAAAACTGCTTACTGTAAGAAAAAAAGGAAAGCTGGATATCCCAATAATAGCAACAAGAGTACTTATGCTACATGTCCGTGTGCCATATATCGTAGTTTACCACTCATCATCATCATCATCATCATCATCGTAACTGACATGGTCCTTATTCTTGATGGCATTTGAGCATTCACCACCATAACATTTGCAGAGTGGAGTACAAGAAAGGCCATTCTTACAACAACTACACCTTCCTCTGCATCCAGTTTTACATGTACACTTCGTCAGTTTAAGCACAGCTTGAGGGGCAGGTAGCCTCAGACACCTCACCGGAACATAAACTCCCTTTTCTAGACTCCAGCCACTTTGATCAATCTGAGGAAGAATGGGACAGCTGGTCACGTAGGACTTGTCACGCATTGCTATGAAATTAGTGCGTGCGATATGCGGCATTAAGGCAGCACGAGTTGGCGGTAGCATCTCACCCGGTAGGTTTCTTGAACGGAACATCTCCCATCGCAGTGCAGGAAGGGTACTTGGACCTTTTGGGCAGTAGACACTGCAGACAAAGTGCTCCAGTGGTTTGACCTGTTCTGGAAGCTCAGCGCCGACTAACTCCATTGGCAGACTATTCTTGCCAAGCTCCATGAAGCAGTGGATGGCCAGGTCATCATCGGAAAGCTTCAGATATGCACGAACCCATGTCATCTGTGTGATACCGAAAAATTTCCCACCCCAGTCAGCGCCAGTAAAGTTGTGGAGTCCGATGAGCCCTTGGCATTTGCGACGACCAATGGGTTGCACTCTTTCTACCACGTTAATCGCTCTGTACTTGTTGCCCTTGCCAGTTAAGAATTTGAGACTTGTCACGGGGGGGGACCTAAGACGATCATGAGACACTAGATCAAGGAGAAGTATGAGGACGTCTGTGTCTGGTGACCAAACACATATTTCTTGCCATTTCCTTTCATCAATGGAAGCCAGGACTCGATTGGGAATTAAAGTATCAGCCTCTTCATGTCCATGCTCTTCTTCAAAGTCTCAGCTCTTGATTTTGTTTCCGTAGGCCACGACCAAATTCAAGGAACTGTTTGATTTTTCAAGCAAAGCCTTGGCAAACATTGCTGTCAAACGTCGCTTCGATCTTGTAGAGGATAATATATCTTTCAGAGACATTGTGAGTTTCATTTGAAGGTGGATCTCAAATTCTGTTGATGACACTGCTCGCTTTTGACGTGTTTTGTTCTTCAGTGACTGATCCAGATAGTTGTCGAAGACGACTTGTGCCTCATCATAGCTTGTTACCAATGATTCAGTTTGCTTGATGATTGCTAACTGCTAGTCTGATATCGTCAACATTGTTTAAGTTTTCTTCATGCTTTGAAGCACAGCCAATGCGTCAATGATCAGAATACGATATGGATGACCAACTGGTGCCATAGGGCAAGGAGATGTAGAATCCAGTGGTTCACTCATAGCTTCTTCAGTGGCATGTATTAGACTAGCCTTGTCTCCAGGGATGTAAAGTGTCCCATCAATAGCACAAATTGACCGTGGCACCACGGACATCTCATACTCGCCAATGATCTCCTGTAGTTTTGGAACTAGCTCTGGTCTACTCCGTTGAATGATTAAGAATCTTCCCAGTAGTTGACGGTCTTCTTGTAACTTTACCACCTTGTCTCCCAAACGAAGTTTAGTCTTCTGCATCCAATTTGAGAAGGTCTTCAGTTTTATCTTCTTCATCGGATCCCAAACTGATACTTTGGATATCGGCAGCAATCTATCTTGAATGAATACCTCAAATTGTTTCTGCCCCTCTCGGCAAAGTGCAGGATGTCGCCTTTTGCCTCTTCTGGAATTAGAGCAGATGAAAATAAGCTCTTCAATAGAGTCCTCATTTCAAAGGGATTTCCAGCACAGTGTAACTATTGCATCCTGTAGCTTTAGAGCATTTGATTTTATTCTCAAAACAACACCACCTGCCAGTTGATAATGCTCATATCGCTTGGACAACTCGGATGTTTGACTGAAGCCAATGAGGTACTGCTTAACCATTCTAGCAAGATGAGGTGTAGTAGTAACGAGACTGTCTAGAGCAACTTCATCCTGACTCAAACCGACCATGCCACCATGACGCTTCAAACCTTTGATTTCTTGCTCAAGCGCCTGGTCAGTGAAAAAGCTTGTGAATGAAACTTCAGATTTGGTCACTACAAAATCCCCGGACTTCAGTGCCTTCTAGGTAGCCAGATCATCATTTTCAAGTGCATTCATCTGAGCTAAGTATACTGGCATGAGACGCGAATAATTAAGCAGATCATGTGCAAAGAAATACTTGATAAAGTTTTCCAAGGCAGCAAGGTATCCTTCCCAGTCACCTGATCGGCAGGCACTGATAAAACTCAGAAGACTTTTAACCTGGTTCACGTACTCTATAAGAAAGCGTGCTAGTTCTCCAATGTCTTTTTCTTCATGTTTCTTACATGCCTCTGAATACAAGGACTGAATGTTGTCTGCAAGCTCAGTCATCTTAGGACTTCAAACGTGGAGAGCTATCTTGAAATCACTGCATTGGACCGATAGTGGTCCAGGTGGGATGACTGAAAACATTGTATCTAATCTCATCATCATGATTGCTAGACATGTTGTGACATGATACTCAATGCCACGTTTGTAGGCTTTGTCACTGTAGATTCCACAAAGGGCTGCGGAACTATATGTACAACTCTTGATCGAGCACATGTCTATGCCACTCCCGTTGATTGTTTTTCCTAGACTGTGAAGAGCAGCAAAAGCAATGTGCAGTGCACCTGGCCGGAGAATCCAGTGCTTTATTTTTTTTTATGTGTCCGACTCTGGGCATAGGTTTCACAGCCTGAAATCAAGGCCCAGCAGTCCTCCCACATACCAACACCTCCACATGTCACCACTTCAGCGCTAACACCCACCGTCCATATTGAATACATGCTAGGGCTGTCTTATACAGGACTGATGTATTGGTATTAGCGGGGGTATTTTTACGACATGTCAGTGGGTCCTCTGGTAGATCAGTAAAGCCTGATTTTTAATGAAATTCGAATCCTTAAACTGGTCCCTGCCCCAGTGAGGATTCGAACCTGGATCCGTCGGGACTGCAAGCCACCTCTCTACCGATCGAGCCACCGCCTCCCCCAACTGACTGCTGAATCTGGAGGGCACGGTTGTACAGATCCAGATCTAGGGTGATGATTGTTTTCCTCTGGGGACCGACCACTGTATTAGAGATTCCCTCAGTCAGCATCAGGACAGTATACAAGGTGCCGTAGTCTGTGGGTGGAGTCTTGAACAGTGGTGCGATGACCTCTGTGTTGGTTTGGCTTTGGCGTGAAAGGGACTGTGACAACAGCTGAGATTTTGTTGCCCCCCAGGTTGGCATCACATCTTCCTTTTCCATCTTACAATGTTTAGCTCTGATGTCCTCATTTTCTGACTGGCCGCTTTGAGGATCATCAGTCATCAATCTGTTTCTAGCTGTGAAGTAGCTTGCAAGTACCCAAGTTCGAGTGTAGTCTTTTGACATCAGTTCCCATTTGCCTAGTTGGTATTCCTCAAAACGTATTGGCTTTTTCTGGATGACTTTCTCTTTCATGTACTTGATGTCCAGTAAGTGTGGTGCAGGAGATTGAAGCTTCTCTGGAATAGCAAGGGGCTTGTTGATTGGTTCACCATCCTCTGCCCTCTGGTTGATGACAATTATTGTGCCATGAAAAGTGTTTTGTCCAGTAGGAGTGTCCTCCAAGAGATCAATATTGTCGACTTCAGACTAAATGTTCACACCTTTCTTTACAAAATCAGGCAAAGTCCACCTGTGACATTCATGCGCTGGAGGATACCTTGCTCTAAACGGTTCTCAAAGTCAATGATTTTCTGATAGTCACAGGCAATGTAGAGATCAGACAGGTTGTGGATGAGATTCTTATCACGCATTCTAGAGTGGATGGCAAGGGGCAAGCCTATCGACAGTGGTGTCTGGACTGTCTGCTCAAACTTGCTCTTCTTTAACTGATATTTCACCTGGCGATCACTTTGGGTGTTCTGAACAAGGAACTGGCATACAACATTAGTGGTTTTGTTGACTTCCTGGTTGGGCACCTTGGACAGTTTCATAACATGCTGGCCAAAGAGAAGGCGACTGATGAAGAACTGAAGTAGTGGAGGATTCTTGAAGTAATCAAAGGTTCCTTTGAACGAGCAATCACGGTGATGTAGCATCTCGTCTCGCAGTATGTCAGCTATTTTCTTCAAGTTTGTGATGAACTCACCACTATCTACCATGGAAGACTGATACTCTGTTGCTTTGCTCACACTTGTCTGAAGTACAGTCCTGTCGGGCTCATTCTGTCGAACTGATTTGATGAAGTGGACATTTGAAAGGCGTTGAGTAATTAGGCCTTTCAGGTGCTTACGGTAGTTTCCTGTGCTACTAACAACTGACAAATATTTATCGTTCAGTTCAGCCATATTCACAGACACATCGTCACCAGCCAGGGTGTTCTGAGCAATGAGGAGGAATTCTTCATCAAACAGGGAACGGATAACCTTCGTGTCATCTAATTTTATCTGAGTGCAGGTGCGCTTCGCATACTGCACGCAATTTCGGTGGTAATGCTTTTCAAGAGCGGCTGCATCTCCTCCTTCCTCCAAATCGGACACGCAAATTCTAACATTATCATCTCGAATTTCCAGTTTAATTTGCGGGAAAGTGTGGCCCATATTGTTTGAGAAGACACGGTGCAGAGGTTCAGAATCATCATCAGGAAAAAATCTGCATGATGCAAACGTGCTTGCTATGGCTTTCTTGATACTTTTTGTTCGTTTAGGGCGGGAGCATACTTCAGTGGATGGACGACGTCCAGGGCCTCGCCGAGAGCAACCAGGGTTACTGAAATCTTTTTTCATAGCTCTTAGTCTGTCAATTTTGGTCTTGTTAACAATCGGTTTTCGACACTCACTATGATAGTAAGCAGAAACCCGATCAGCTTCACTCAAATTCTCTAGGCAATCATCAAGGGTCTGCAATTTATTTTGACCTAAGGCGACCCCCTCTTTGGAACAATCCAGAAGTTCTTTGATCATTGCAGGATTGCTGACAAGCGTTGTGTTCAAGATCCAGTTGCACCCTCATGACAGATGATACAAGCAGCCCTCGTTGACATGGCTACTCAAAGATCTTCACTTTTAACTGGTAAATACATCAAACCTGAAATGGAAATGTGACTTACCAATGTACGCTATAGACGATATAGGATGCCTTACCTTTCTGGTGAAAGAAATAACTGCTCCATTCAGCTTCATGTACCCAGAAACCCTGAAAAAGAGGTATTACCAAACTTGATTTGTTAATACCGAGAGAAATTTCATTGATCAGATTCCGTTCAGCCCCCCTGACGTCACACCTACGCCAGAAATTGATGATATTCACATCAAGTCAGCTTGAAAGTATCATAAATGGATTTGTTATCACCAAACCCCCCCCAAACGATACCAAGACCATAAAGATCAGTTCATTATTGATGGAGCTAGTAGTATTTTCAGTTCCGGGGCCCACTGGAGATAAAACGCCCCCCACAGGGGAATCCAGGGGTAAAAAAATTTGGCCCCCTCCATTTTCCCACAGTGTAACCCCAAGTCAACCAGGAAATGCTAGAAAATCAATTTTGACACGAAAATCCTACGGGAATACAAGTCATACTGCACTATGTGTGTGTGTGGCTACCTGGCTTCCATGAGTTACATCGTGTTTTTGACGTACATCCTGTGTTTGACATTCTTAGTAGTTTGGGCCAGGGGATGCATTTGATTCTCTTCCCGATGCACCAGACACCTGCTTAATACATATTGTGCTAGTGTTATATATTGTGCTATGATTATATTAATGCCTATAACTATTACATATTGTGCTATAACTGTGTTAACGCCTACACTGTAAGTGTACGGTATGCTTAAATATCGGTATTGGTATCAAAGTGTTGCTCAATAAAATCGTCCAAGTAAGGAACAAGACTATGGTATAAAAGGGAAACATCAAAATGAAAGAGCTAAAAATGAAAGAAACAGTTTAAGCCTTTTCATCCGGCAGCGGATGTGTGGTTGTCAGTGGTGGTGTCTGTGGTTGGTGGGGCGCTGCTCTACCATATCATCCATCACATCCAAGACTCTCTCGTACCCTCCCGCCTTCTCTCCCTCGGAACCTACATGACCGTATTTGGCTCCTTCCTCAGGCAGCCAATGGAGCGATTCCCATGGCTAACCTCTGGCAGGGTAAGGCTCAGGTTCCTTATTTACCAGCTTCATGAACTTAACCCAGTCGTAATCACGGTTTCCCTTGTATTATATTCCACCTCGTGCAAGGTGTTGTTTAATATTCCTGTTTTTGAAGCTTTGCATATTTAGACACAAACAAGCACAGACATATTGTTACTCTACCTTTTCCTAATATTCTGTCGACAACCCATTGAACTTGGAAGTATTAATAATATCATTAGCCCTTTCAGGGTCAAGATAACTCTAGTACTCTACTCCAAGTAACGACAAATTAGATTATGTAATGTGGCTCAAATGGGTGAATTCTAGGAGAGAATTGTGCTGTAATAAGCAAAATCTCTTGGGGAAAGAACTAGAAAGCCTAAGCTGAAGATAATATGGAATATTCTGTCGAGGATCTGCTACAGTCGATTTGTTTTCATCAGAGAGATATTAGCCATTCCCACAACTTGAATACTAAGTCGTCGTTGCATGGAATTATGAATCTTAGTTATGAGGTGGGAATGAGTCTTCGTGGTTAAGTGTCAGCTCAGTCCCAGCTATTCTTGATAATCGACTGAGCTGTACGATGGTATTTTTTATTAGGTTAGAGTCAAGTGTTCTCCCTTTCCTACAGGTGTTCCTCGGAGCATGGTTCCTGTACGCCTTTTTAGTGACGGTATGGTACGAGACCTCCCTCACCAGCACCCTGGTTGTGCCCTCCCGTCCTCCAAACATTGACAGTCTGGATCAACTACTTCGCTCTGGCTTCGCATATGGGATTGATGCCAGAAAAGTATTGGTGCACATTCCGCGTGAAACTAGACACAGCAGACGATGAATATTTACTTTCAACCTAATTAGCTTCCTAGATATCAGTGCAGACCTGATAATTAACTAGGTTTGAAGAGATTTGTCCAGTTTTATGGACAGGAATTCTCTGCCTTATTTTGATGTGCTGTAGTGGTGAATACTCTTAGGACTAAATTCATCATATCTCCCAAAATACCTTTTGACTAACCTTCTTGTGACTTAATGTGTAAGCTAAACATGATTCGACAAGAACAAAAAAAATATGTATCTGCATATCATTTTTATCATGTAAAAGTAGCAATGCTTCTTTACACGTTCATTCAAAGACTATTGACCGCAACAGTGCATACACTAGAAAATTATGCAATTCAAATAATGGGTTAAAGCACACTATTGACAGAGTTCACAGTAACACTGAAGCAGAGAAAAACAAACATTTGTTCGATGTCGGTGATTCAGATATTGCAAAATGTTCATTATTTGTAACCCCCTTTCATGATGACTCGACATAACAATTGCTTGTTATTTTTTTCCTTCTCTGTAGTAAGTATTGCCATTACATAGCTATAAACCTCTAGGTAATTAGATTAGTATTCCTTTGATATCATCAACTGTATTCATCATTCTGGTTACCGATGAATCTAATGAATTATTCACGCACAAAACTTTTTTTCTTTAATCGTGTGTGCAGTCGAAAACGAAAGTCCTGCCACCTCTCCTGCAGTCCCATGACTGAAAATGTTTAATGAAACCATCGCAACCAACATCAATCACTGATCTCATCACTTTTATCAGTATTGTTTGCTCCTGATTCATTAGACTAAATTTCAAGTCGAGGGAGAGGAAGACACGAGAGGTGACAAATCTTTTTTGCCCGTCGTAAACTTGCGGACAATAATAACAAATATAATTACACCTTTTGCTGTAACACTTATGAAACAAAGCCATGTGTGGGGAAATCGTGCAGTTTAACCCTTCACGAGGTTTCAGATAATGTTTAATATATCTGGCTTGAACAGGTCCGTTTTGCCCCCGAAAAGCACATGGATCAGCGGCTAGGTTTCATTTTCCCAACAGTAATAGAAAAGTCTGCCCGGTCCAGCCGACCCCATGTGAGAAATAACCCCAACTAGCCTTCGATGTAAACCCTATCGGGTTCAATCGTGTAAAATGATACTCTTCGACTGTTTCGTTTGCAGTAAGGATTGGAGGCGACATTATCAATTATTTTTTGTCTATGACCACCATCCTTTTTTTCTTCCAGCAATCACAAAGTGTGTAACTCCTGAATCTGACTGTACAATAGTTGATTTATTTATTTTTATGACAGAGCACCTTTAGTGACCAGATAATTCGTCTATCACTCACTAACCATTTTCGTAGCACATGCTAAAAATGAAGAACAGGAGCACAAGCTTCCGCATTTATTGCTTTTGCGATGTCCTGAAGACAGAAAAAGTTTTACAGGCCTTGAGCCTTTGGATTTTCCATCATTTGTCTTAGGACTATGGAGCACTGCTTTACAAAGTACACAAGTGGATATAAAAGACATAACTTCAATTTATTCAAGAGTCTAAGAATCTACAGCTAATATAAATGTATGCAAAACAAATTAATAGCCAGTAACCCAAAGCTCTCCTAACTATTTATATACGGCAACACTAGTCAAAGATGGTGGTACTCCCGAGGTGCATGGACGGCTGGTGATAGCGAGGGCCGGAGTTTCCATTTCATTATTCATCAGGTGTATCTAATGACCATCGCATATTTTCATTGTTTTTAGTAACACGGGAAATAGATCAATATACTCGCCTAAACATTTTCCTGTAATCATCCACATCAAGTGACATGCACATTACACTTTACTCTCTCGGTTTCGATATTGGGTACCTGTACAATGGCAGTGCAACAGCTTTCCTCGAAGTGCCCAGAAAGGGTGGCAGATCATAAATGCCTCATCCCTCCATCCCTCTCCCACTGACAACCAGATGACACGTACTAGATATTTGCCTGACACCCTTTCTGTCATTTTCTAAAAAAATCTGTGACCTTTCCTTGAATGTCCTCTCTTCCAAATCCCACCGTTCCACCTCGAAATCTCATTTTCATTTCTTCAGTGAAGCTTACCTGTTTGAGTCAAGTGATACCAAATCCTTCTCCACATCTTCTGCTTTCTTTATAGTCATTTCAAAGTCAAAGGTCATTTTGTATATGTACACAACAACTTATCTTGCTCTTGTGTTCCTGAAAATGAATGCTGAGAATTCTCTATATTCTGGCTTCGAATCGCCTATCGTTCTCAGACTACTTTATATGTGCTGTTTATTTATATCTTAATTCCGCTGACTGTGCCAAATTCTTTAACTCTCTTTCTTTTAACGATGAACACTTTAGTTCCAGTCATCCCTTTTCTGAAATCTCATTTTTTTTTCTGTGATTTCACTGATCACCACTACCTTGGGCTCTCTTCTCCTTTAACTGGTCTACCTGGTGAGGAAGACTACGTCTTATCCAACCTTAATTTCCTAGAGCAGTTGTAAATCACCTAGCTCATATTCCCCATTCCCTCGGAGAGAGTTCACAACATTCTTGATCTCTTTCTTATGATTAATCCTTCTGCTTAGGCTATCTTTTCTCTCCACTGGGCACCTCCACCCACGATATTTTGCAGTAGCCTGATGTTTCGGTTCAGGAAGGACACTGGACCTGGTATTCCAGAAAGCCACCTGAACATGCTTCGCAAATTGCTGAGGTTATTCTCTCGGTCAAGGCGGCATACATTCCTTTCTGCATCCGTCTGAATAGAACCCTGATTCCAGTAGATGCCTTTCAAACTTTACCCACACCAAGTTAGTCTTGAATTATAATTTTCATAAGCTTCTTCCCGGAATCATAAAATTTCATTTGCTGTATCTGCTGTCACATTTTATACTTAAATTCCTCCCACTTCCTCTGGCATCTTGCTAAAAACCCGTGTCATAACTTTTCTTCATACTCCTCCCTCTTCCTTTCTGTTCTAATGGTTCGGTTCCATGGCTGCAGCTTCTACTGATAAAGCAAAACTGTTTGCCTAATATTCTCATCTATTTCCACTTTGGATAATTCATCTGCCACTGCTCAGTTTTTTTTATCTGTCTTACTTCTCAATGTCTGCTATTAAATTGACTCGTAATGATGTATTTTATTCCTTCCTTCACCTCAATACAATCAAGGCATATGGGCGTGTTGAGGCATCTTCTGTTGTTTCCCAAAATTTGCTTCTGTGTCGGCGCAGTATGTGTCAACTTTCTTCTTTCCTTTCTTGCTTGGAGTTCCGTATCATCATCATCATCATCATCATCATCATCATCATCATCCATTGGAAGTACACTGCCGAACAAAGGCCTTCCCCAGCCTTCTCTACAAATTCCTTGACTGAGCCAGTCACTGTCAGGTTTTGCCTGCAAACTTCTCTATCTCATCTCTACACATCCTGTCTGATCCTTTTGTGGTACGCTTGCAATCTCTTGGAGTCCAGTCAGTCAGCCTCTTCCTCCATCGGCTATCACTTGTTTTTGCTACATGATTTGCCCACCTCCATTTCTGTTCTTTTGTAACTTCTATAATGTCTTTGATTGTTTGCTCCCAAGTTCATCTCATTCTGTTTCACAGAGATATTCCAAACATTGACCTTTCCATTACTCTTTGAGAAAAGATTAGTTTCTTGGGATTATATGTTCATTATATGCTTTTCGTTTCATACATGCGTTTTTATGATGTCTGTATATTTACCAAAAGTTTTCCATCCAGTAGTGATATGTCTTTTTATCTCGTTTTCATTGTCTTTGGTTTGTTTTACTATTTGCCTCCAGGAAATTGTATTCTTCAACTTCTTCAAGAAATTCATATTATTTGTTCTGATGATGCTTTTTGGTCTATTTGGATTAAACATTCCTTTGGTTTAACTCCGGTTAATGTATAGCCAGCCCTTCACTAATACATTCTCTGTTTAAGTTAGTGTTTCTCGCAAGGTATCTTTTTTTTTTTTTTTTTTTAGGACAATGTCATCTGCAAATCTTAAATGGTGTAAATTTTCTCCATCTATGTTTACTCCTTCTGTTCTCCCAATCTACCTTTCTAAAAATATTTTCAAGGCATACTGTCAATAATTTTGGTGAAACTGTATCACCCTGACGCAGGGCTTTCTCATCCTTAATTTTTCTGAGCCTTCATATCACTTAATTAATAACAGGGGTCCCATGGTCCGCACCGTCTAAGATGGTACCTCATTATTCTGAGGCTTTCCCAAATCCACCCCCCGGGAACACGTCAGGCAGCAATGGGATCCTGCCCCTGGTGCTTTCATTTAGCTTGCCTCAAATAAAGGTGATCAATCCTAAAACCATGCTCATTTGTTTTAACATCTTGAATTTCTTGTAAATATATTGGAAAGTCTTTTATTATATCCTTAACACGAAGATTTTAAAGCACCTTTCATCATATAACCTTTCTCACCACTAGTATGGGTTTCACCAGGAATGCTTCACTGGCAGTTTTCTCACGTTCATTTCCAAATATTGGTCATTCTTTTTTCGGGACTTTAATGGAACCTTTCCCATGGTACTTGGCATCTCAATGTATCTCAACTGAGTCTAGCTTAGATCAAAGATTTCCAAACTATTCCCTTCCAGTTTCTATCCTCTATTTGCGCCTTCACCTCCAGATTATCTGATTGTTGTATAGCTGTTCATATTCTAAAACTATCAGCTGCGGTATTCGTCAGGCTTCAACACACAAGAATTTCCAAGAATAGCTCTTATTATCCAACAACACACAGTTCAGTCCTCCATCATCTTTTGACATCAATGTGGGGTCTTTTTGTCAGGACCTTGCATGGAAAGACGATATTACTTCCTTTGCAAAATCCACTTGCAAGAAATTGTGTGTGTTAAACCATCTCCATGTTTATTTACCTACGGACAACCGTTAACGTTATACAGGGGAACTATTTGCCCATGTGTGGCATATGACTCGCAGGTGTGTGGAGGGGAGTGGTGGCCTCCCACATACAGATCTTCCAAACAGCATGAAGGCAAAGGCTTATCAACTTGCTTCCTCTCATTTACTCCTTTAAGCCCGTCTCCTTTCGCCACATTGTTGCATCTTCATCTTTTTACTATGGCCATCTTGATGACCACTGGTTTTGTTAACTGTCTGCTTGAATTATGCCTCTTTAGAGCGGGTATGTACCGCTTGCATGGTAATACACTATCACCTCTTTTCTGTTCATTTCTAATGTAATAGTTTACCGTCACACTCTCCGGTTCTTGAATGCAGTACATGTAATCACCTCTTTTCTCTTCATTTCTAATTTAATAATTAATCGTCACACTCTCTGGTTCATGAATGTAGTACACGTTGGTTCACTTTGAAATTGTCTTCCTCACCCTATAACTCCATATGCCTATGGCTTTGTATCTTTTAACAGCAGTATTTCCAGACGTTTAAAAATAAATGCATCTTGATCCTGTTTCGTATGTCCTGTTAATCTTGGAAAGAACAACTTAGCAGGTTTTTAGCCTTTGGTTCTTTTTCATAAAAAATCTGGCGAGGGTCTCAGTCAAGCCCAAACTATTTAATCCTTACAATAGAGACAATTCCATTATGTCAATATTCTGTCCAAAGTGTTCTTTCTCTCCAGGGCATAAGGTACCAACTATTCTCCACTTCAAAGAACCCACTCTACGCAAAGATGTTCCAACGCATGTTCTTCAATTACCCTGAGGAGAGCCTTCGACTTGTGGCTGAGGGCAAATATGCCTTCATAAACTTCAAGAGCTACCTCACCTTCGAGATGGTCCTTCACAACAGCAACCCCAACAGAAAGACTGATTTATACGTGGCCAAGGAGGAGTTCTTTCCTGGAGGTTATGCTTGGGCATTTCCAAAAGTAAGTCAATTAATTTGAGTGATGGCCTGAGGTCATTCTTTAATTTAACTGGTCATAATCCACAAGGGCAATATAATTCTCCTGTGTAATCAATGTGAAAATCCTTGAATATGAAGAAAAGAAAAAATAACATTTTAATTTCAGATTTTTTAATTAGGTGCTTCAAATATGTTGCCATCTTTGTGCAAATCATGTTGCCACCACGTTACTGAAAGATGCATTTGCCACTGTCATTTTCAAATTTTCATCTCTTACCTATGGTATGTCAGTGACAGGTGTGTCCCATGCTCTCACTCATCATACCAGTGATGATGTGGGAAATATTTTCCCCCAGAGCGGTTGCGCTCATTACTTTTTACAATAGTTGTTGCTGTTAAAAGCAAAGGAAAACCAGCAGAGCATTAAGACTAATTCAAGCGGTTTTTATAACCCAGAGATTACGTTCTGTTAATAATTCTTATTATTGATAAATTAAATGCTTCTGTGTTGTGGACAACTATATTGTATATACATGTAAATACTTATGGAATTTTCCATTGACCTAAACTGAATCTGTGTGGTAGATTACGTGGTAAGGGATGAAAAGCCTCACGATGGAATGCAGATGTAGGTTTAATATCTTTATAGATAAAAGGAAATATTTGGTTTAGTTTTATTAAAACTAAAATTAAATTAAGTTAGAATCACCTTGTATAGTTCATGAAGCAATTTAATTGTGTTTGGCCATGTAATTAATAAATCACTGGAAACTCTTCAATCCTATGAGGGGAAAGAGACTTGCCATGTTAACTTGCTGTCTTAGCAAATACCGTTCAAGCAGCACGTTGTAAATACACACCTAGAAGGACGCCTGGAAGCCCAGGAAATCGACCGAGACCTCACACCCGTCGTCATCTATTGTCCAACTCAGTACTGTATATAGCTAAGTGACTTTATGAATTTGGTAAAATCTTAGGCAACCTGCTAGGATTTGAGAGTACTTGCTCTAGAGTTAGAGTATTAAATTGCCTTAATTTTCTCATAAGACTTATGCAGATTTACTATTGTTCCTGTTTAGATTAACACTCATTAGACTAAGGAGTGACTCAAAATTTCTGACATATTTATGGTGCCCCGAGTGAGGATAACAGATGTGTGCTGTGGCGTTGAGCGATTTTAAGGTCGGGTTGGTCGGGCATAGCTTCCTACCATGTTATGTAGAAGTGGAACACGTGGAAATACGTATATTCAGAGCTCCTGGTGGGAAGGCAAGTTCCTTTTCTGAGGATGAGTGGGTAAATGTCGTGTTAGACTGGGAGCACGACCGCACTATTCTCTTTCTGGAAGGAAATGACATCCATGAAGATGTGGAAACTAATGAAATTGTGGACAATATTTTGGCCGTTATAGGAGCCATTGAAGACTCATGTAAATCTGCAGTGACCATAACCCTTCTTGAGCCTAGAAACCTATCATATGGTTCACTAGTTGGCTATGGTACGTATAAATTAATTAGCAGGGCCGTGAACAGGAAGTTGCAGAGGATTAGGAAACAGAAGGATTTTATCCGCTTCAATGCAAAGCCCTTCCAAGCAACTCTAAAAGCCGATGGTATACACTGGAATCACAAAGGCAGAAAAGCGATTCTGCGGAAATTTATAAACTACACAGAGTTCAAGAAAGAACAGTTCTATTCTGTACAGGCTTTGGGTGGTCCTATGCTTATACTAAGGTGTTAATTGGCTCTAAGCTCGGGGAAAGTTTGGGTTATTTTGGAACTGAGTGTGGGGATAACAACATAACNATCTGTTAGGACAGGTCAAAGGGACACCTTACAAGTTGATAAAGGAATTACCTGTGGAGGAAAACAATTATGAGGCGGCTTTGGCTATCCTTAAACACAATTATGAAGACAAGGAACAAGTCAACCCAGTTATTGAAGGCTCTGATTGAATTACCCATTCCTAAACATGATTTTGATTCCTTGCAAAGTTTTCAGGTTGCGATGAGAACTTGTAATTTAAAGGTTTTAGGTACTTACGAAGGGTGCTTTCTAGAATTGTATCTTTAAAGCTTCTACCTAGAACTAAGGATGCTTTGTATGGTAGGTACCAAAAGGATGATCTCTCCTGTGAGGAGATTGAGAAAGGCTTGATACAACTCTGTAAACATTTGCAAGGAGCAGTAAAGCCTGATGAAAATAAAAAAGAAGGCTGAAATATGGAAAAGAACCACTATCCAACTGGCTGGGAAACCTAAGTCAGGAACGGCTAAGTCTGTACCTAAAGAAGAGATAGCTACTTTTCTTAGCTCTTTAAAATTTGAGGATAAACCAATAAAGACAAGGAACAGACAAGCTGATGGTAATAAGGAGGTTAAATTTTCCATGGTAAAGGACAGGAAGGTCTGTGTATTTTTTGGTGAATAACATTCCAGTGCATCTTGCCAACATTATCCTGATTACGCTTCCAGAATAGTGAAGCTTCAGGAACTGGGGTGCTGTATGATTTGCATGAATTCCGAACACACTTCCGCGGACTGCAAGACTAAACTAAATGTTGGTTCCAGATGTACAAAGGACAATCATCATAGTGCTTTTTGCCCAAGGATGATGAAGTATGAGGTTCCTAAAACTGCAAGTGTCAATATGACGGTTGCGACAGTTGCAAAAGCGAATAATCCAGTAACAATGCCAGCTGCAGTTCCAATTGCAGATGTTAAGGTAATGATAAAAAATAGAAACATATTAGTATGTACTCTCTTTGATACTGGTGCACAGAAACCTTCATATCTGCAGACATTGTAGAGAAAATAAAGTTACCTGTTATCAGCAAGATATATCTAGCCATTACAGGGTTCTTAACTACTAAGGAGGCACAGTCTTTTGATTTAGTTAGACCCTTAATACAACTAGGCAGGTATAAATGCCGTATAACAGCAGCTGTACAGGATAAGATGGAAACAACTATATATATAAAAGGACTGAAGGAAACCTCTGATCAACTGCAGAGCTCAGGTATAAGGTTGGCAAAACAAAATGTGAAATCAGATACCGTGGGTCCCATAAAAGTGATAATTGGTTCAGATTACTGTGGAAGATTCCTACACAGAACTTTCAAGAGGAATAAAATACATTTCTTCAAGAGTTCAGGAGGTAACCTTATCATGGGTCAGTTGCCCTTTCCAAAGGAAGACAGAGGAGAGGCCAAATTGGTAGACTCAGTCTTTGTTACCGCCAAACTGTCGTTGACAGAAGCTAGTATAGGTGCAGGATTAGAATCTACTCAGATAAATGACTTGTTGGATGAAAAGATTGAACCTGTACACAAACTTTGGGACCTACACAGTGTAGGAATACACTCTGAAATACCAACCCATGAAGACAAATTATCTTTGGTTTTGTATAACCAGTCTGTGGAATTTAAAGATGGACAGTATTGGGTAAAATTACCATGGAAACTAAACCGTTCGGAGTATAACAAACTTCCAAGCAGCTAAGGCTCAGTTAAATTCTCTTCTAAGACAGTTGAGAGGCAACCCTGAGCATCTAACAATATATGATAATAATATACCCCCTGGGGGTAGTTTTCTTTTTTCAAGAATTCTCCCTCAGTATCCCTGCTTGCCGTAAGAGGCGACTAAAAGGGTTGGTGGTGGGTTAGTGCCCCACCCCGTAAACTAAAAATACGAACAAGAAGCCTCGGACCAGGACTGACCCAAGGTAAAGAGAATGAAAGGTAGTTTCATGGGGGGGTGAGGGGGAGCTAAAATGCTTCTCGGTCTGCGCATGACGTCATAGTTAATACAGACTGCAGCTCATCCTGCTCAACACACGCCAGTCACACACACACCTGCCTTTGGATAGGTACTCCGTTTTCTTTTTTTAGGGGTGGTTATGGCAATACAGATAATTTTGTGAACATGCCAACAATTTGTATAGTTCGTGGATGCAAATCCATTCATGTGAAAGGTGACAAGAGAATACATTTTCATGCACTGCCGAAAGATGAAGAACTTAGAAAAAAATAGATTGAATTATGTGACACAAAGAAAAATCGGTCATCTGGTTTTGTATGGAGCCGTCATTTTGAGAGTACTGCCTCTGATCGCAACCTTAAGTATGTATTGCTTGGTTTACCAGTGCCTCCAGGACAAAGGAAAAAGGAGCAGGGAAATCATAAAGGGAAAAAAATGAAAACATTCTTGCAAAGCCTTCATGTGTCTCCCCAGGATTGGACTCCGATTCTACTTCCTGGTTCTTGTGTAACTTTCAACTCTGGATATTTTCCATAATCATCTTCCTGCTCAAGCTATATTTACTTGCTATCCCTTTTGATATATCATCATTATGTAGTTTACCTATTATAATTATAGATCAATGAAACAAAATTTTCGCAATTCTCCTCCAGTCACATGTCCCAGATAATGATGACGTGAGGAATATACATAGGTTGTGAGTGTGTTGAGTAGCGACCTGTGTGAACATTCATAATACAAAAGCATACCATACATACAGATGGTTTTCTGTCAAGCTCCCGTTTTCTTCCACCACCCCCACCTCTCTCTCTCTCTCTCTCTCTCTCTCTCTCTCTCTTATTAACTTTGACGTCACAGAATCTGCGCGGCTCGGGGGTGCTGTACTTACCTCTCAGTATACTCTTCTCTTTACCTTGNGACGTGAAGAATATACATAGGCTGTGAGTGTGTTGTGTAGCGACCTGTGTAAACATTCAAAATACAAAAGCATACCATACATACAGATGGTTTTCTGTCAAGCTCCCGTTTTCTTCCACCTCTCTCTCTCTCTCTCTTATTAACTTTGACGTCACAGAATCTGCGCGGCTCGGGGGTGCTGTACTTAGCTCTCAGTATACTCTTCTCTTTACCTTGGACTGACCAAAATTTGACGAGAAATGACCGGACAAATGACTTGGTAAGGATTGCAACTTGGAATGTAAGGGGTATGAATGATGAGATGAAAGAGAGAGAGAGATCGTACAGGTGCCTGAGAGTGCGAAAGTGGATATATGTGGAATGACTGAAACAAAAAGGTGAGGTGAGAATGTGAGAGAATTTGAGTATGGATGGGGTATATGTGCGGGAGTAGGTGAGAATGAGAAGGCGAAAGAAGGAATGTGTATTACTGTGTGCAACAGATGGAAGGAGAATATAAGAGAGTATGGATCAGTCGGGTCGAGGATTGTGTGGCTAAGAGTGAAAGTTGGACTACAAATGTGGCGTGTCTGCGCCAATGCAAGATCGTGTAAGTAGAGTGAGAGAAGAGTTCTGGACAAATGTGGAAGCCTGCTTGGAAAAGTTTGAAAGGAATGAGAGAGAGTTTCTGATTAGAGATATTAATGGAAAAGTAGGGAATGAGAAGGCGGATGGAGTGGTTGGTGAGTGGGGTGTGCCTGCAGAAACGGAAGAGAATGGCAGTGCTTTAGTGGACATTTGTGCCGGGAGGGGGTTGGTGTAAGCTAATACCATCTTCAGGTACAAAATGATCCATAGATATACATGGC
>JAGKTI010013930.1:635-22349 GCA_018397915.1 Birgus latro
GAAGGAAGCTTGAGATGTGGAGTTGCAAGAGCAGATGCTGAGAAAGCGCTAGCAGAGCTTGGGTTAGCTGCACCCGATGTGCCTGAAGCCAGAGAGTCTCGCTTCAGCTTCAGCACTTCAAGCTCCTGTTTTTCACGTGCCTCGCGCTCGGCACGCTCGAATTCACGTTCTCTCTCACGTGCCATGCACTCAGCACGCTCGTGTTCTTCACGTGCCTCGCGCTCAGCACGCTCGTATTCTCGTACTTTCTGCTGCTCCTCCCGCTCAATTTTCCGCTCATCACAGGCGGCATTCTCGCGTTGCTGCTCGTAACTGAAGTGCGACAGGACATAATCTCGAATTTCCTGGGGGTTAGTAAGCCCCATATCCTTTGCTTCTTGCATGTATGCACAGGATTCCATCATGCTCAGTCTGACTGAGTGACTAAAGTGAGAGTGAGTGAGTAATTTGGTAAAAATTCAAGCTAGGAGTTTATCATGGAATGAGGTCGCCAGATGTCAGGGGGAAAATGTATAATTCAAAAGAAAATGTAATATTGTATAATTGGAGTATACAATGTATAGCTATGTGTGCTAGGAATGACTATTGAGTCATTTATTACGAGAGAATAGACTTGTGAAATCAAGTAGCGATTTCACTTTTATGCTGGCTTACTTCACCAATTCTCTAGAGTCGAGAATTTATAGACTTTCTCAACAGTACACAGCAGAGACTACACGCTCAAGTAGGCTGTAATATTGTACCGTTGGCCTCTGAGAAAGTTAGTTTCTCCCCTTAACATTAAAAAAATAATAGTAATAATAAGAATCAGGATCTTGGCTGAGCCAAACTCCTAGATAGCACAACGGATTTAAGGATTAATGCCAAAAGCTGGCCTAAGTACCAGTCGTGATTAATATAAATAGTTGTGCTAACGTGGAGTAGCAAAAGTGTACTAAATATGTGGGAAAATTAAACACGACTTACATTTAACAAAGCTCAAGAAAACGAACTGTAAATTTATTGAATACAAGAAAATAAATTTACGTTACATGGCTCCAATTCAAATCAAAGAAAGGGAAATGCACTCACTCAAACACTCAGACAAACAGCTAAATAACCCAAAAACTTAAGCCTAGGAAAACAAAAGGAAATACTAATCGGTAAAGATGAGACCGTGCTGAAGTCGATCACCAACAGGTGGGAGCTTCGGGAATACACGCCAATACAAGCTGAGATCTGAAATCGCTGAGAAAAGTGATCACTCGAGCTCTCGTAAAGCACAACCACACGTTCTGTGGCTACAAGACAGACTGGGTCTGGTTTTGAGTGTCCGACGTGAGGAATGTGAGAAAGGGGTGTGACCGTAACGGGCTGGGAGGCGGAAGCGATAATTCAGAAATTATCGCTCAGAGGAATGCACCGTCTACACATAAAAACGATCACTCGTGAAAGAATGACGAAAGTTTTGACAACTTGATGCAAATATAAGTACGCGAGCGGATGGTCGAGAGATTGAGCGAAATCTCGTGCATTTCATAGTAATTCGTTCCTCCCGCAAAATCATTCGATGTCACAATTTTCGTTACATAATTTTACGATGTAGAAAATTCGTGACACGAATGAATATTAAAGGTTCTGAATAATATATATGAATATAAGCAATGTATATCGGCCACACATTACACCATCTATCGAGACTGTTGTATTCACTGGTATTATTACTATTATTGTTGCCTCAGAGTCTTGCAACGATTACAGGAGAAATGGAGACTGCACAAGTAATCTGAAGGGCCCAGGTTATGTGTCCTGGCGCTGGTTATAGCTGATTACAAAAAAAAAAAAAAAATCTCCCAAATGAGGTCAAGGACATTGTAAGAGACAGTAGCAGATACATGCATTCTTCGACACCTTTGTCAGACCCCTTGTTGAAGTTGCACAAGAAGTTACCTTATTGTCATCAGAGCTTGTCATGTTACACATATCTTACCACTTCGGGAAGCTTCCTTACTGTGGCAACACCGAAAAGATGCATAACTATTTCAGGCTTCAGAGTCTCCCGAAGGTTTCAGGAGAACTGGAGACTGCACAAGGAATCCGAAGGGCCCAGGCTATGCGTCCTAATATGGATCATTGCTGATAGAAAAAAAAAATCCAAATCTGCCCAATGGGGTCAAGATCATTAAGAAACAGTAGGTGGAGACTAGTGATTGTCCATAAGACAGTTACAGAGTCATAGTTAGAGCCCACCTACTACATAGGTTGAGACTTGTCTTCACTGGGATCATTATTATTATTCTCACCTTAAAGTCTCACAACGATTCCAGGAGAACGGGGGACTGTGTAAGGAATCTGAAGGGCCCAGTTTACGCGTCCTGGCATTGACCATTGTTGATAGAAAAAAAAAGGTCAAGGTCACTGTAAGAGACAGTAGCAGACAGATACATTCTTCAACACCTTTGTCAAATTCCTTATTGATGTTGCAGAAGTTACCTTAGGGTTTTCAGATCTTGTTTATATTATACATACCCTGTC
The DNA here is from genome assembly GCA_018397915.1 of Birgus latro. Classification (NCBI taxonomy): domain Eukaryota; kingdom Metazoa; phylum Arthropoda; class Malacostraca; order Decapoda; family Coenobitidae; genus Birgus; species Birgus latro. The sequence goes on from JAGKTI010013930.1 coordinate 3,150, forward strand.
ACGTCATTAAGCTCCCTTATTGTGGCTATACAATGAAAGTATGGAACATTATTACTCCAGCCCCAGGCTTTCGTGATGATTCCAGAGCAGGAGACTGCCTAAGGAATCTCAAGGACCTAGGTTTTTTGTCCTGGCATGGGCCATTGCTCGTAGGATTAAAAATTCATGTCTCCCCAGTGGAGTCAAGATCACTAAGAAATAGTAAGTGGAGCGTAGTGACTGTCCGTAGGCAGTTACAGAGTTCTACTTATTTTCGCCTAAGTCTCGCAAGGATTCCAGGAGAACCGGAGACTGTGCAAGGAATCTCAAAGGCCCGGGTTAGGAGCCGTGGCATGGGCCATTGCTGATATGAAAAAAAAAAAATCTCCCCAACGGGGTCAACGTCATTGTAAGAGAGAGGAGCAGACACATGCATTTTCGACACCTTTGTCAGAGCCCTTGTTGATGTTATACAAGAAGTTACCTTAGGTTCTTCAGATCTTGTTTATATTACACATACCTTACCACATGGCTAGGCTATTTAACTGTGGCTAGCATGTATTTAATATTTATTATACCAGCCTCAGAGTCTCTCGACAATTCCAGGACTGGAGGATGAGCAAGGAATCTGAGGGGCCCAGATTATGTGTTCTGTCGTGGACCTTTGCGGATAGAAAATCCAAACCCAATGCGGTCAGTGTCACTAAGAAACAGTATGTGGAGACTGGAAACTACATACAAAATAGGTAAAATCCATCCTAGACAATTTACCTACCAACAAAGCCCCAGGCCCAGATGAAATTCCTCCAGTTCATTTGAAAAAGTGTTCCCCAGAACTTGCACCTGTTCTTGCTAAGCTATTCAGACTATGCATACATACTTCTTCATTCCCTAATTCATGGAAAGAAGCCAATATCCACCCATTTCCAGAGAAAGGAACTGACCCCTCTGATTACAGACCAATAGCTGTCACATCTCTTGGCAAAGTATTTGAAATTTTAATCAATAAGCACATAGTTAACCCGCCGAGTTCCATCGACGTACGGTGTACATCGCAACTTTTTTCCGAGGACAGACCCGACAACGTACATCGTACGTCACACAATTGCAAGGCCCATTGTGTGCACATTTTTCAACATTCGCGGGTGATTTTTGGTAGGTATATGTGGGAGACCTTCCTCTACCTGCTGTCAAGCTGGGATACTGCCTGGCCCCTCCTAACCCCCTCATCCCCCCCTCCCCCCCACACTGGGCAATTCACCTGTTACCAGTTAGCTGGCCAGTAAAGGTATGTTGCCCCACGGTCTCTCTAATGACGAAATTCACGGTGAAAGTGATTCTTGAGGTGGAGGACAAAGAAACGAAGAAGCTAGAGGTAGAAACAAACAGAAGTGATGAGGTGGTAAAGTCGCAAAGGAAAGTGCCATATACTGGGGTTTTGGGTAAGTGAACAATGCTTATAAACGCCTATAATATTGTGTGAAAACCATTATAGACTTTTACTACACATAAATTCGTACCAAATAAATGAAATAAATACGTAATCTAAAGTGGCTTGAATTAGTCAACCCTTCCATAGTTAGTTTTCTTAGCCAGGTACCCCTGAAAAAGAAGGAAAACGTAAGGTTGAGTGACACCTGTATCAACATTTTTTTACCTCAAGATCGCGATTTCTCTATGAATTTTCGATGTTTTTCACCAAAAGCGAAGGTTTCAGCCAAAAAACAAAAAGTCGAAAATCGGTCGGGATCTGGGGGTAGGCTGGGTAAAAAACCGGTCGGGACTCTGCGGGTTAAACACCTTGAATCCAACAACTTAATCAGCGATAAACAATATGATTTTTGCCAAGAAAGATCCACCATTGGCACACTCAATCTCCTGACTCATACCATCCATCAATCAATCGACCTACATGGAGAAACTCACGCAGTAGCCCTTGATATTTCTTAGGCTTTCAACAGAGTATGTCATCGTTCCCTGCTGTCCAAACTCCCTTGCTACGGACTAACGTCTTTTGTCCCTCTGCTTGCCGCAAATCTCAGCGACAGAAAATAAGAGTAAAATTAGACGATGAATATTCCAATATCCACCCAATTAACGCCGGCGTGCCACAGGGATCAGTTCTGGCGCCAACCCTGTTCCTGGTTCATATTAATGATCTCTTATCACAATCCCATCCATTCATATGCGGATGACTGAACACTTCACAGTCATTCACACTCAGACACCCATTTACAAAGTCTGATATCTCCAATTCTCAACTCAGCACAGCCATCTCCATAAATCCAGACTTATCTATGATCAGTGAATGGGGACAAAACAACCTTGTCTCATTTAATGCTAGTAAAACTAAATATATACAATTTACTAATAGAGAGATACTGTCTGATTCATATATTACATTCAATGCTACTAATATTCTCGTCTCCAAAAATATTGAAATTCTCGGCGTCTCACTTAACAGTGCCCTCAGCTGGACCTCTCATGCCAAATCACTTGCTAAAACCGCCCCCCCCCCCAAAAAAAACGAATTATTATACAGAGTCCGTAACATCTTCACTGACGAGCAGATAGCTATAATTTACAAGTCATGTGTGCTCTCAGCTTGAATATTGTTCACCCTTGTGGAATGGATGTGGAGAGGTTGCATTAAAACAACTAGACAAAATTCAGAAGAAAGCTGTTGGAATTATTAATAAGCCTGCTGTTACAAATAATTTACCTCCACTATAAGTAAGAAGGAATGTTGCCTCCTTTGCATTATTTTAGATATTTTTACGGCAAATGCTCAGACGAAGTTGTGTTCATTGTGCCACCCCTCCATGCCTTCCCTCGTGCTACACAGGCATCTGGCAGCGCTCATGACTGGAATGTCACACAGCCATATTGCAGAACTTCTCCATATCAGAGTTCTTTTATTCCCCGAACAGCATCTCTCTGGACCTCGCTTCCCCAGAGCTGTTTCTCTCCAAACTTCAACCTACAGGTGTTTAAGTCCATCTGTTACATATATTTCATGAATGGAGGACACCAGCAATATGGTGTATGGATTTTTTTATTCATTTGTTTTTCCTTCCTCTGTTCTGTTATTTAAGTAAAAAATAAAGTTTTCGCTCATTTCATTGGTGATTTATGTGCAGATCCTCTCCTGGCTTGCTAAACAGAAACATCAATAATTATTATTTATGGTCACTTTAACTGCATGCTACACTGTTCAGTACTGATATAGATCAGGAGGTAAGGAAAAGGAAAGCGCTCTCGCATTTTCTCTTTATTTTTTTATTTTTATTTTTTGGCGATAGTATCAGTACTGTCTAAGCATGTAAAGACTTTGAGGCTTTGCCAGACAACAATCTATTCCATCATATATCACTTAATAATTCATAAATAAAGACAATGCAGAGTGTACTGTAGGCCGTATGTTTCAAACTATTCATTATTTAACAAATATGAAAATCATGAACGAGAAGTAATCAATTAAAAGTTGCAAACTTAGAAATACATAGGATCAGCCAGTGTAATTAGAATTATTTTAATACAGCAGATATGACACCCAATGTTTTATGCTGTTTTATACATATTTAAGCCATAGTGTTCCTTAAACTGTTGTTCCATTACGGCAAAATAAGACCAGATTTTAAATAGTATTTATAGGTTTCAGAACAGTACAGTTTACTACTCCTGTACCAGGAATGTGTGATTGTCCTGTTTATGAGAAAAATATTATAATATGATGCATGATAAAGCTCTACAACGAATATATAGCGTTCCTACTATGTACGATGTACGCCAAGAGCCACATCACAGCCAAAACTGTGACCACCTTCCATCGAGTCACTTCAGTCACTTCGCAGAGGCGACAAAGGCAAGACAATGTAAGTGATTATGGGAAAATTTGCAACCCCTATCATCAATTGTATTATTCTTTAAACCTAGGTAGGCATCTTCAAAGGCGATTTACATTACTGGTAGTAGTGGTTTACTAGATCCACCATAATTAAATTGGTCATGAAACATCCTTTTTTAACTCAATTTTTCACACACTTTAACATACAGAAATAGCCCTCTTCAGGAGTACTCCACCATCCATTTATTGTAATAAAGTATATTCGAACATTTCAATATTTATTTAAAACAACAGTGGATAAACACGCAATCAAAGTGATTATAACTTGTGCCACCAAAGACAGAGAATAGTATCGGCTTTCATAAAAATATGACTTGTTCCCACCACACATCAGGAACCCATGAGTTAATTGGGAGTGACCACTGCACAATCTGGTCGCAGCAGTTTCCAACCGTTTAGGCATGGAGGGGAGCAACCTGTTGATAACCACCCTTTAAGTTCCCTTAGTTTATTTTCATGAACATCCCACCTAGCCTGCCAACAAGCCTGAACTCCAAACTTGATAGATGGAGTCAGATCTGGGGAAGAAAGCGGGTAATTAGCAAAGAGTCGACGAGAAGCAGCAGCTTTAGCCAGTGCATCGACCCTCTCGGTACCAGTTACACCAACATGAGCAAGGACACAACAAAACCCAATTAGTTTACCCCGACGCTCAATCAGGTAAAGTCACTCGACGATGGCAAGGACCAATGGGTGAGTAGGGTTAAAACCCTCAAGGACCAAAAGGGCTCGTTGAGAGTCACTGCAGACTGTAATAGAGATGTCTTGATGAATTAAAATCAACTTTAGAGATAACGTAATAGCAGACAATTCTAATGTAAAAATAGATGCATGGACAGGAAGACTCCCACCCTGTACAATATCTGGAAATACCACCCCAAACCCAATGCCAGCATCTGACTTCGAACCAACCACATAAACAGGAACAGTGCCACTACGGAGAGACACATGTTCTAAACACAACTGACGAAGGGCTTGAGAAGGAACAGAGGCCTTGGAACCCATAAAAAAACCTGCAGAAACGCACCTCTGGGAGCAACCACGGAGCAATCTTCAGAACCCGGACAGGGCAGACAGACCATATGGAAAGACTAAAGTCCCTCATAATCTGCCTAACCCTATACCCAAAAGGGCATGGAGCACGAGGATGCGTATCATAATAATTAAAACATGAATGCTTAGATACACAAACTGTTGTGAGCGAGTCTGTCATGCGGCTCAAGCGGTTCCAGCAACGAATGGGGAAGGAACTGCGTTGCAAATCCAGGGGAGGCACTCCAGCCTCCACCAACAAGCTAGGGATTGGGGGGAACTTAAAAGCCCCTGTAGCAAGTCGCAAACCAGTATGATGTACAGAATCAAGAACCTTAATTCAAGGCACAGTAGCAGAGGCATAAACCTAACAACCATGAGCAAGTTTAGATCCCACTACCGCCTAATGTAGGTGTAGGAGAGTCTTACGATCAGCACCCCACTGGGTATGGGACAAAACTTTAACAAATTCATAGCCCGCATACAAGACACCTTCAGATGTTGCAAGTGTGGAACTCAAGTCAGCTGGCAGTCAAACTTTAGACCAAGAAACTTGGTTTCCTCCAAACACTGTAGACAGCACCCACTGAGAAATAAGTCAGGGTCTGGTGAACTCCCTTATCTACAAAAGTGCATAGCCAGTTTTACTCAAAGAAAAACAAAAACATCTTCGGTCTGTCCAGTTGGCGACCCTGACCAATGCTATCTGCATTCGCCTCTCAACTACCGACATGTGGGATCCAGCAAACCAGATTGCCAAGTCATCCACATATAGGGAGGATGATTCTCTCTCAGGCAATGACTCTATTATTGCAAATAATAGGATTCTGGAGTCGAAAGTTAGCAAGACTCGAGAGTCTTGCCAACACTCGACTCCAGAGTCCTTCCCAGTCTCTGTCTCGAATTCTGTCCATCATACAGAGCTGCGACCTGCAGTTGCTATGTCCAGCCATCTACGTAGATCGCATATTCCTCAGGCTTCTAAGCCCACATCATCTTCCCAGCATGGTTCTTCTGGTATATCAGAACGTAATACTGGTTCATCAGAGTCGGTCTTAGCAGAGAATCCCCCAAGTAAACTCTCTGCAAAGCACACCAGTCAGAGGCAACCTGGCACTGCTACTTCTGGGGCTTCTTCTGTGGACGTGCTGGTGGTGGCTGGTGTGAGGGTTGATGCATCCTCTGCAGCTACCTCTGACAATGGTACAGCACCAAATATTGTTTCACTGGCTCCTACAGCCAACCCAGTAATCGATGATAAACAAATCCGTCTTTCTAAACACGCTGTACGGCCTCCATCATCCATTCCTCGTCAGGGTGGATCCAGTGTTCCTCTTTATAAAGTTTCAATGTAACCAACCATGCCTGGTCCAATTAATGTTGCCTGATATGGAACTGTCGTGGTGTTAAGGCTAACTGGGAGGAACTTCAGTTGCTTCTGTCTTCCTGTCACCCTTTCTGTGCTTGCCTTCAAGAGATTATGGTCGGAGATTGGCCTCTTTCTGTTCCTAGACTCTATACAGTTTTCCATTCCCCTCCTTTAACCCGCCCAGTCCAACCCGACGTACGATGCACGTCACCACTTATTTTCACGCTCAGACCCACCGATGTGCATTGTACGTCACTCAATTGCAAGGACGGTCGTTTGCACATTCTTCAAGATTCGTGGGTGATTTTTGGTAGGCATATGTGGGAGGCCTGCCTCTACCTGCTGTCAAGCAGTGATACTGCCTGGCCCCACCTGACCCCCCCCTCCCCCCCTCCCCCTCTCACTCGGCGATTCACCTGTTAGCAGTAACCTGGCCAGTAAAGACATGTTGCCCCACGGTCTCTCCAATGACGAAATTCAGGATGAAAGTGATTCCTGAGGTGGAGGAAAAAGAAACAAAGAAGCCTGAGGGAGAAACAAACAGAAGTGATGAGGTGGTAATGTCGTAAAGGAAGGTGCCATATGCTGGTGTTTTGGGTGAGTGTAGAATGCTTTTATCGCCTATATTATTGTGTGAAAACCAATACAGACTTGTACTACTCATAAATTCGTACCAAATAAATAAATAAATAAATACGTAATTTAAAGTGGCCTGAATTAGTTAACCCTTCCATAGGTCGTTTTCTTTGTAGCCAGGTATCCTGAGAAAGATGGAAAACATAAGGCTGACTGACACCTGCACCAATATTTATTAGCTCAGGAGGGCGATTTTTCTATGAATTTTCGATGTTTATCACCAAAGCGGAGGTTTGAGCAAAAATAAATAAATAAGTTGAAAATCGGTCAGGTTCTGAGGGTGTGTTGGGTAAAAACATATGTCGGGACCGGGCAGGTTAATGGGCTGTACTAATCGAGGTGGTTGTTCTATTTTATGCCGGACATATGTTCCATTCACTCTGTTAGAGCCCCTCTTCTGGTTGTGGCTCTTCAGTTACACTTGGAGAGAAAATATATATTTTGTTGCATTTATTAAAGTCCATCTGCTCCTGTCTCACGTGCCGACCTTAACCGCTTTATCAATCAACTTCCTCGATCCTCGACCGTTTGTTCTTCTCGGTGATCTTAATGGGCGTCATGTTTTGTGGGGTGATACAATTTCTAATTCCCGAGGTGATCTTTTGGCATCTTTGATTGAGGATTTGGATTTGGTTCTGACTACAGTTGGCCATATACGCATTTTCATGTACAGCCTTGTTCTTATACAGATATTGATCTTACTTTGACCTCTCCAGATTGCTTGTTGGATTTTTCGTGTGTGACTCTACGTGACTTGTTTGGTAGTGACAATTACCCTGTTGTGGTCAAAACGTGCAGTTCATCGCCTGTGAAACTCAGTCCTCGATGGTGTTTAGATAAGACACAGTGGGCAGAATTTGAGGAACACTATAGGCCTGAATTCGGTGTTTGTGAGTTTGAGAATGTGGATCGTCAGTAAGGGTTCAGTCAGGGACGCTCCACTGGCGATCTTCTCACCTACCTTTCAGACTCCTGGTCATCCTCCTTTCGGGAGTTTGGCGAAAGCTTTCCCATTGCACTTGACATCTCAAAAGCTTTCGATCGAGTCTGGCATAAATCTTTAATTTCCAAACTGCCCTCTTATGGTTTCTATCCTTCTATCTGTGCCTTCATCTCTAGCTTCCTTTCTGGACGTTCTAAAGCAGCTGTTGTAGACGGCCATCGTTCTTCTCCTAGATCTATTAACAGTGGTGTTCCTCAGGGCTATGTCCTATCACCAGCTCACTTCCTTTTATTTATCAATGAACTTCTATGCTGTACATGTAACCCTATCCACTCATACGCTGATGATTCCACCCTTCACCTTTCTATTCAGTTCCCGCAACGTCCATCTCAGCAGTTACTTTAACAAGCAAGGGATGAGGCTATGGCACACCTAATGTCTGACTTAGCTCGTATCTCTGACTGGGGAAAAAATAATCTTGTTTATAATGCATCAAAGACTCAGTTCTTGCACCTATCAACCCGACAAAATCTTCCACAGGTGTACCCACTAATGTTTAATAATGTCCAGCTTGGTCTTGCATCATCCTTGAACATGCTTGGGGTTTCATTCACTCGGGATTTATCTTGGAAAGAACATATCAGATCTCTTGTGTAATCTGCTTACACAAGAGATTAGGTGTGCTAAGCCGACTCCGAACCTTCTTTACCCCTGCACAATTTTTTTACTTTATACACGGGTTTTATTTGCCCCTGTGTAGAATACAACTCTCATGTGTGGATAGGCTCCCCACATACAGCTCATCTTAATAGGGTGGAGTCAAAGACTTTTCGTCTCATTATCTCTCCTCCTCTTACTGGCTCCCTTCAACCTTTGTCCCTTCACCGCACTGTTGCATCTTTATCTCGTTTCTATCGCTACTTCAATGGCCACTGTTCCTCTGAACTGTCTGCATGCATCTCTCCACCTCTACGACGGGCACGTAGTACCCGTCTAGCAACAAACTCTCATCCCTTTTCTGTCCAACTCTCTAATGCAAGAGTTAACCGTTACCCCCAGTCCTTCATCTATGCATCTGGTCAACTCTGGAAGTGTCTTCGTCTGTCTGCATTTCCTACTTCCTACGATCTCCAGTCTTTCAAGTGCAGTGTGTCCAGACATCTCGACGTGAACGGATCTTGAATTTGGCTCACTTTTGTATTGTCTTTTATTTTTTTTTCTTGGAAGGATCAGTTTCCAGGCCCATGGCCTTTGGTTCCTTCTTCCTTGCATAAAAAAAAAAAAACACTCCCCACACACCACAGATACACATAGCTTCCTATGCAGATGACATAACACTTACATGTACACACCAAAATTCAGACACAGACGCACACATCCTCCAGCCCTACCTCCTCAACACACTAGACGAATTGTTCACCACAAACAGGCTCAAAATAGCCCCAGCCAAATCTACAGTGGCCCTTCTCACAAACTGGGCAGCAGAACACAGTCACATTCCACACCTCACCATAAACACAACTCCCCTACAACACACACACACACACACAAAATCCATGGTGTAACATACAATACATCAATGTCATTAAACAACACATCACAAACAACAAAAATAAATTAACACCAAGACTCAGTGCATTGCTGTCACTTGCCAATACAGCATTTGGACAGAACAAAGAAACCACCACCACAATATACAAACAATATATATGTTCAGTGATGAATTATGCAAGTCCTGCTTGGGCTCCTAACCTCACTAAAACACACTATAACACTCTTCAGACCATACAGGACAAGGCCCTAAAAATAATCCCAGGCTGCACAGCTGCTACACCCACAGACCACCTACATCAAGAAACCAAAGTCCTCAATGTTAAGGATCATCTAGACATGAGAGACACCCAAATTCTCGCTGCAGCCTCCACAAACCCACAACATCCACTACACTACATGGCAGGACATCCACACACACACACACACCAAGGAACATCAAAACAACACCCAGCACACGATATCATACGCAAATACTGTCATCTCTCCCCCCTCGTCCGCCTCAGACCAGCTTCCAGAAGCATATCCACGCTCAAATCACTCGCCACTCCATTCAGTCACTTAAAAAGACAACACGCAGCTGCATGCATGGCCTCCTTATATCCATCCTTATCCTATCTCCCTCTTGAGGACAGGGTCCACCTGGCCAGGCCGAGATGTGGGCATCATCCAGCCCTCTTAAGTTATCAGAAGAGGCTGGATGACTCGGTCGCTGACGCCTGCCCAGGATGTAACACAGCACCCCATAGTATTAAGCACATTTTGGAAGACTGCATTGCACACAATTACGTACTCCTGGTCTCTGCCGTGGCTTTCCTTAGGGACTGGGGGCTGTTCGGCCAGACTGCCTAGGGAACAACTACTACTACTACACAGGGGAAGTGACCCTTCGATAGTCACAATCATCTTCAGTTTCATGGAGACACCAAGTGCAATCCTGGGCTCCATACATGAAACATATGACTGGTTTGCTCCCTGCACATCACCAGAAGTAAACAAACACTCCTATCTGTCTGGTTTAACTCATTAAAAGAATGGCTTCACTTAACACACACTGCACTCACAAACAGAAGACAATATTACAGCACAAAGATATGTGACAGGTTCAGTACATCAACAAACGTTTCTACTACATCAATCATTTCCCACCCCCCATTCCCCCATACTCACAAAATTGCTGCCACAACTCAGCCTCATCACACAAAAACAAAACCTGCAACACTGATTCATGCTGGACGAACACCAGCTCCAACAGGCAAATTAAAGACCTTACAATTAATTGTTGTATGTCTCTACTTCACGCAAAACTAAGTATAAAACTTTCTTACTAATCACAAAATAACATTAAATTCCTGCCAGAAACAAAGCTCATAGGCACACAAAAACCTGAAACATTGATAAATAATCACACATCTGCACAGACAGAACAGATGAGTATAGAGGAGGGCTCATCACATGCATGCAATCTATCCTCTACAAGTATACAACAAAGGCAACTTAATCATATTTCCCAGATGAAACCACACAAAAAAATACAATCTCAGAGACATAACTGACTACAAACAAATAAACACCTCCCAGGCCATGACACTACAATAGAAACTTCAGCTCCTTCTCTTACCACTGACACCCATCACTGCTGGGGACTGGTACACAACCATGAAACTTACGATTTCTCTACAATGCAACACCATTCAACAGCATATAATCTCAGTGACACTTCACATCTACATTATGTATCAAGCAAAACATTCCCCCTCGTTCCCAGAAATCATATTCTGTTCACTTACCCTTACACATAACATCACCGGGCAACAGTACGACAGCTCTCTTGCAGGTCACTTACCAGTCATAATCACTTTAGGAATGTGTTCTTGATCAGAACAATGACAATACTTACACGTATCGCGAGAAAGATTGGGCTAAGCTTACCGAAGTATTAGAACATTTCAACACACTAAAAAACACAGCCTTCACCAACACTGACAAAACTATTTAAAAATTTTTCGCCCACATACTTCCTGCAGACAAACACCACATTCCATGAGGAAACAGAAGACATTACGATACAAACATTAGACTAGAGATTGCTTGCATCAAAAGACAAACTCCTCCCTCCCACACACACAGGACACCATCACAGAAGTCAAACATAACTCCTCCCTCCTCCATACACAAGACATCATCACAGATATCCAACAAGTAAACAACAAAATCAGAACAAAGAAAGCGGAAAACTGAAAGACCATTGTAACGACACTGAGCCACTACAGATTCCTCTCGGCTTTCTAAAACACCATACCAAGTCACAAACATGTTCTTCCAAGACGCATTTCACCAACACTTCCAACACTAAACATATCCCCTCATACAGGGAACGACCAAACATATTAATGAATCACAAGCACCATAACTCACTTCACACCAAGATGCATTGCGGTTGAAAAACAATACCCTTTTCACAGAGTCCTTTCGCCCTGACCACAACACAAATCCCTTCACTCCAGATCAAAGGCAGACAGATATAAAGATAGTATATAGCTCTACAAGCGCAGGGACGGATGATATCAACATTCTGCACCTGAAATATTTAAGACCACACTTCATCCAGAGATTGCCAAATACTAACTACTTTTCTTATGCACTCTGTAGCATTTGGAAAAGTACAACCGTCATCGCTATATTCAGACTAAAAAGTGATCTAGCACACCTTCTTCTTATGTACTCATTACCTTGTACACCATCGAAAATAATTGACTACCATATTTTTAACAGAGCCACACCTCACACTCTCTTTGCTCCTTCACGACCTGGTGATAGAGCACTACACTTCACCAACGCCATACTGACCACTCTCACAACATGCATCTGATAGCATGAACTGCACGAGATCCACACACATGCGTTTCTTAGAACATTAGACATTGGAAATACGTTCATTTCATCCCCGATGGAAACCTACAGGTTACAACATAAACATGAAAAACAACTAATACTCGCTTGCCAACTATCTATTAGGCAGACAAGGACATGTGGCATTCCACGAAAATCATCACCGCGAAGAGAGTTCCTAATTAGGGTACCTCAAGGCTTTTTGTTCTTTCACCTATACTTTTCAGTCCTTACAGTCAATATATTCTCACATCACAACACCAAAAAATCTTGTTTCATATGCAGATGATGTTACAGTACCAACTATATACCACTTCGCAGACACAACATGCTCACTGCAACAAGATTACCTTTATACACTTCAGGACTGGGTCACAGACAACATGCTGACGGTTCTTCCAACCAAATCTGCCAGCATACATATCAACAGTGGGAACTATGAACACAAAATCAAGCCTAACATCACACTGATTTACTCGTACCTCATACCCCTCCCACCAAGATCGTTAATGCGGCATGACATTTGGCACGCCTTTATGAATTATATTTTAATTTTGTTAATGCATCCGACTCTGGGCATAGGCTTTAACAGCTTGTTCCCGGGGACCCAGCCGTCCTCCTACGTACCATACGGCTCTACATGTCACCAATTCGACACTAACACCCACCGTCCATGCTGAATGCATTGAAGGTTGTCTCGTAGAGGGTTGTTGTCTTGGTACTGTTTGGTGTCCTTTTACAACATGGCGGTTTTATTGGTAAATTAGTATAGTTTACCTTAACTGAATTCAAATCCTTTTAACTGTTCCCTGCCCCAACTGGGATCGAAACCATGTTCAGTAGAACATCAGACCAACTCTCTACCGGTTTGGCCATCGCCTCTGGGGGAACAACTGCAGCCTTCTAAAACACACACACACACACACGTCACTAATTATCTCACATGTATCCCACCTTTTCCGTACACACTCTTTCCTAAGCCAGCGTGGGAAAGTTGCCTAGCTCCGTGGAATGCAAAGTACTGTACATTCTTTCTTTTTCAGGGGGACATTCTCAGCGTGGAGCAGGTTGCCTCCTGAAAGAGAAAGGGAGGTGAGTGATCTTCTTCATGAGTGAGTGCCAATTGGTGGCCGATTCATTAAGTGCCGCCCTCCCCTACACCACCTAGAGCCAGTTCACTGTGATTCTAGCTACCACGATGTCAGGACACTTTTTTACTTATCACATGCTCCATCTGAATTTGCGTCGCGGTTTCCTTGAGAGAGAGAGAGAATGAAACTGCTAGACTAGACGAAATGAAGGCTTGGTCTAACTGAACCTGATTGAGACACGTACACAGTGGAGGGAGTAGTGACGTCACAAGGCAGAAACTTAACAAAAAAATCAACGGATATAATTGAGCTGGAACTCATACGTAACCCACTCTAGCCCATGGAGCTCCTTGGCTGCATAAAAATAACTTAGTATAATCTTTTTACTCTAACCTGGCCTACTATTGCCCCGTCTCCATCTTGAATGCTGAGCTGTAGGTTTGTAATAATAAATTAACACTAGAATATGAGGCTAGTCACGAAGAAGTGCTATGGAAAGGATGTAGAGCCGTAGTATTTTCTTTTTCAGCCACTGAGGTTCGTGAGATAAGCTATACTGTAAACGGACGAAAATCCTCTCCATGTTGGCGTAAAAGGAGAATAACATCAAATTTTGTAAACAGCTCTACTAATACTGAACTTGCTGTTAGCAGTTATAGTCTCCAAGGTAATTTTTGAAATTAAAATTCTTAAACTTTTAATAGTTACTTTGTGTGCTTTACACAGACCATTCCCGGCCTGTTTGATGTTGCTTTTCTGGTCTGATTAGTCAACACATCAATGGTAATGTCCCCACAACTGTTGCAATTACTTTTTTTTTTCCATATCTGCACATTTAAATGACGAATTGATTACTCGGTGGTATTTGCTAGCTATAAATTTTTAAAAATTCTTGTCAGTGTGAAGATGCTGACATTTCCATTTTTAAATAACTAAGCCCATTCTAAACATTCAAGGCAAAGAGTACTGAAGATTATGTGTTGGTCATCCACATCCATACATGGCCGTGTCGGTGGACACTTGGAATGACTGAGGCTGCTTAACCTTGGGTTTCCAGTCCACCTACAAACTGCCGTCAGGGTTGACAGTTTCTGCCAATTTTGGCATTTTGTGCCAAATTATTTACCAAGTATTTTTCTGCCAAAAAATGTCATTTTCGTATGGTTAAGACAAATGTGTCATATTGAATAATGCCCATTTAGAATACAGTTTATTATTTATTTATTTATTTTTATTTTCTTTTTTTTTAGGGGGTAGGAGTGTAGAGGGGAATTCCACCTCAACCCCTACCTCTCCTGATACCCTATGAGCCAGAACCCCAGAAAGAAAAGGTGGTGGTGCCCTTTCAAGACTATGGACGAGGATGTTGTGGAAGAGGTTGGCCAGGCCACCTCATCCCTCACCCCTCCTGAGACCCTCATAAGCCATATCCAAAGCCGGAGAAAGTGATGATGGACCTTCTGGGGCGGAGATTAGCCTGCCCATGGTTGTGAGCAGGTTTGTGTGCTGCATCGACTAAAAGGGGCCTTACTAGATGGGCCTATTTGCAGCATTCAGACTTAAATCAACCCCCCCTCCCAGTTTTTGTCGGCTTGTGGTACCACCTACTCGGGAGGCATCCCTACCTTTGTAAGTTTCAGTATTTGTCGGCCTCATGGACCAAGCGCCCCCTGCATCACTGGTGGAGAAGGCCTGCTGGTAATCTTGATCATCCCTGCCCATTTGCCATCTGGGGGTGGGGGGGACTATTGCCTCCCCAAACGTCAGCCGTGCATGGCGTCCCGTAATGCTGGAAGACGGGAGTCCTGGGAGTTGAGCAATGCTGCACGCTGTGCAATGGAGTTAGTAACAAACCTCTTTGGTCCACAGTTCTGACAAGATGGGCAGCCTGGTTAGACCCAACCAGGTCAATCGGCTGGTCATGCGTTGGCTAAGGTTAAGTGGGCACCGGGGGGCCTGGTGGCTCCTATTGTCCTGGAGTCACCCTTGTCCAGATCCAATAGTGGTTACTTGCGTATAATCTCCCACTGCCTCTAGGCCACCAGTGGTTTTGTCCCTGGCATATGACCTCCTCTTGTTAGACTTTGTGGTGGGTGGGTTGTTGACGATGTGGCACCTGTCCCTGGACACTTCTCAGGATCCTATTCCCTCACTGCCACTCTGGAGCCTTTCCAGGCCCCTAGGGACTTTTCTCCTCTGCCCCAGCATTTAACTGGGACTAGGAGGAAGTCACGACGAGCAGGTTTGGCTCTGGAGTTCAGACCAGAAATCACCGTGCAAGAGGATTATCCAAAGTAACTAGTGCTGAAACCCTCAGTGGGTGGCTCAGTGTTGGATACTGATATTTTCTACTTACACCATGCCATTGTTTCTACCCGTGGTCGATAACCTGTGATCTCATCCCAAGGGGATGGCAGCCACCTTACTGAGGTGTCCTCCCCAGAAGAGAGCTCCCATCTCCAATCTCTGACCTCTGTATCTGGTCACAGTATGATTTGTGCACCCAATGTCACCTTTAACCAGTGCAAGGGGGTCATTTACTCCCGGAAACTCCTCCGATACCCTGAGACACGGTTGTTGGAGGAACTAAGCTCTTCTTGTGTTGTCAAAGTTTACAGGGTACAGAAGAAGATCGAGGGTGTTCTAACACCAACGCTATTCCTGACCTTTGACCGATTAATGTTGCCTGATTCTGTGAAACATGCCTGGTTACCTCTTCCTGTGAAGCCCTACATTCCATCCCAAAGAGATGTTTTCACTGTCAGGGGTATGGGCATGTTAGCTGCTTTTGTCACCATGTGCAAGATGGCCTTCCATGTGTATGTGTTTCTTATGGTTGCTCCTCCCATGCTGGTGATTGTAAGGCACCTACTAATTGCCACCATTGTGGGGGTGCCCATGCAACCTCCTCTCGGCACTGTCCTCGCTACACGTCTGAGAAAGAGATTTTGTCCATATGTACCCATGAGAAGGTTTCCTTTCCTGAGGCAAGGATCAGAGCCCAGACTCGAGTTTTCCAGCCCAAAGATTCTTGTGCCTCTATCCCCTCCGGTGCATCTGTGCGGCATCCTGTGTCTAGGACTCTACCTTGATCTGTGCCATCTACTGATCCCCTCTCCTGTGATTTGCAGACTGATGGTGCTGAGGCTCCTGCTGTTTGCGAGATGAGTGGTAACCCACCTTCTTCAAGTAATGTTTCTGCTTTCATTTCAGTGACAGAGGTTCGAAACCCTTCCATGGTGGTGGCAGACATCCATGTTGATGCTTTTCCTTGTCCTGGTATATCCAAAAATATAAAAAGGCGTATCTCCTGAGTATGGTAAGCGATGCCGTGGCTCCTCAGGGTGCTCAGAGACTGAGGCCCTGCCACCAAAGGTTCAGTTGGAGAGCCCACTATTCATTCTCTTCAAGGTTCTCAGGGATCCAGGCGAGCGCAGGCTGAGGATATTATTTCGCTGACATTCAGGACCCAACCAAACAGTGGTGATGCATGCCTGTTTGTTGATTTTTTTTTATGCAAGGAAGAAGGAACCAAGGGCCATGGGCCCGCATACTGTTCCTTCCAAGAAAAAGTAAAAACAATACAAAAGAGAGCCAAATTCAAGATCCATTCATTTCGAGATGCCTGGACACACTGCGTTTGAAAGATTGGAGATCAAAGGAAGCAGGGAATACAGACAGAGGGAGACAGTTCCAGAGTTGACCAGTTGCATAAATGAAGGACTGGGAGTAACGGTTAACTCTTGCATTAGAGAGTTGGACAGAAAAGGGATGAGAGTTTGTTGCTAGACGGGTACTACGTGCCCGTCGTAGAAGTGGAGGGATGCAAGCAGACAGTTCAGAGGAACAGTGACAATTGAAGTAGCGGTAGAAGAGAGATAAAGAAGCAACAGTGCGGCGAAGAGACAAAGGTTGAAGGGAATCAGTAAGAGGAGGAGAGTTAATGAGACGAAAAGCCTTTGACTCCACCCTATTGAGAAGAGCTGCATGTGGGGAGCCTCCCCACACATGAGAGTTGTACTCCATACACGGGCGAATAAAACCCGTGTACAAGGTCAACATCTGTGCAGGGGTAAAGAAAGCTCGGAGTCGGGCCAGCACACCTAATCTCTTGGAAGCAGATTTCACAAGAGATGTAATATGTTCTTTCCAAGACAAATCCCGAGAGAATGAAACCCCTAGCATGTTCAAGGATGATGCAGGACCGAGCTTGACATTATTAAACATTAGTGGGTAACCCTGAGGAAGATTTTACGGGTTGAAAAGTGTAAGAACTGAGTTTTTGATGCATTAAAAATAACAAGATTATTTTTACCCCAATCAGAGATATGAGCCAAGTCAGACATTAGGTGTGCCATAGCCTCATCCCTTGTTTGCTGAAGTAACTGCTGAGATGGACGTTGCGGAAATCGAATGGAAAGGTGAAGGGTGGAATCATCAGCATATGAGTGGATAGGGTTAGATGTACAGCTTAGAAGGTCATTGATGAATAAATGAAAGAGAGTTGGTGAAAGGACAGAGCCCTGAGGAACACCACTGTTGATAGGTCTAGGAGAAGAACGATGGCCGTCTACAACAGCAGCTATAGAACGACCAGAAAGGAAGCTAGAGATGAAGGCACAGATAGAAGGATAGAAACCGTAAGAGGGCAGTTTGGAAATCAAAGATTTATGCCAGACTCGATCGAAAGCCTTTGAGATGTCAAGTGCAATGGCAAAGCTTTCGCCAAAGTCCCGAAAGGAGGATGACCAGGAGTCTGAAAGGTAGGTGAGAAGATCGCCAGTGGAGCGTCCCTGACGGAACCCATACTGACGATCAGAAAGAAGGTTGTGACAGGAAAGATGCTTTAAAATTTTTCTGTTAAGAACTGATTCGAAAACTTTTGATACACAGGATGTTAAANAGTTTGTTGCTAGACGGGTACTACGTGCCCGTCGTAGAGGTGGAGGGATGCAAGCAGACAGTTCAGAGGAACAGTGACCATTGAAGTAGCGATAGAAGAGAGATAAAGATGCAACAGTGCGGCGAAGAGACAAAGGTTGAAGGGAATCAGTAAGAGGAGGAGAGTTAATGAGACGAAAAGCCTTTGACTCCACCCTATTGAGAAGAGCTGCATGTGGGGAGCCTCCCCACACATGAGAGTTGTACTCCATACACGGGCGAATAAAACCCGTGTACAAGGTCAACAACTGTGCAGGGGTAAAGAAAGTTCGGAATCGGCTTAGCACACCTAATCTCTTGGAAGCAGATTTCACAAGAGATGTAATATGTTCTTTCCAAGACAAATCCCGAGAGAATGAAACCCCAAGCATGTTCAAGGATGATGCAGGACATAACTGTTCATTATTAAACATTAGTGGGTAATCCTGAGGAAGATTTTGTCGGGTTGATAAGTGTAAGAACTGAGTTTTTGATGCATTAAAAATAACAAGATTATTTTTACCCCAATCAGAGATACGAGCCAAGTCAGACATTAGGTGTGCCATAGCCTCATCCCTTTTTTGTTGAAGTAACTGCTGAGATGGACGTTGCAGGAACCGAATGGAAAGGTGAAGGGTGGAATCATCAGCATATGAGTGGATAGGGTTAGATGTACAGCTTAGAAGGTCATTGATGAATAAAAGGAAGAGAGTAGGTGATAGGACAGAACCCTGAGGAACACCACTGTTGATAGGTCTAGGAGAGGAACGATGGCCGTCTACAACAGCGGCTATAGAACGACCAGAAAGGAAGCTAGAGATGAAGGCACAGATAGAAGGATAGAAACCGTAGGAGGGCAGTTTGGAAATTAAAGATTTAT
>JAGKTI010013931.1:0-22349 GCA_018397915.1 Birgus latro
AAGTTGTGAAGAAACATGTGCTACAGTATATGAACGTATTGTTTAGTTTGTGCTTACTTCTCCCCAGATATTTTATTTAGGTCTTTTTTTTTGGGTGGGGGGGGGTTACTCTTAAACTATCTGTCTGTCTGTCTATCTATTGCCAGATGCCCTAATCCCGCAAGGGGTGGCCACAAACAAATCGCCTCCATGTCACCCAGTTCCCTGCCATTTCACAGCCCCGCTCCCAACTCAGATCCCCCTCTCTTCTATACCTCTTTGCTCCATCCCTCCATCTCATCCTTGGTCTCCTCCTCCCTCTTCCCCCCTCCACCACACTCACATACAGTACACTCTCCTTGCTAGTCTCTCGTTCTTCATCTTCACATGGCCAATCCACCTAATTGTCTTTCTCCTAATGCTTTCTTTCACATCCACATCCACACCACAATGCTCCTTCCGTTTAAACTAGAGAGATTAAATATTGCCCTCATTAGCCTTTTCACTGAGAATTGGTGAGTTGAGTGGAATTGTTTGGGGATAGTGAGATAAAAGGTATTGCTATATTGAAAGGGTTAAGCTACAGTGTTAGTTGCAATAATTTCTACCGTAGTTTAGGCTGCCATTCTTTAAGAAGAAGGTTCAATCCTTCTGTGTACATCAAATAGACTTTTCAAGTTACAAGTAGAACTTGCATAAACAATTGTTTCATGTCCCACAGTGGAGCTAACTAATGGACTGGACATATGGTGGGATGGGCAGACTCGAGTTTACATTGATGCACCTGCTGAATTCCGAGGGACTACTAGTGGCCTGTGTGGTACCTTCAATGACAACCAGCGAGATGATTTCCTTTCTCCACAGGGAGACATCGAACAAAATCCCACTGCATTTGCTAACAAGTGGAAGACCTCTGAGGTTGGTTGAACATAGTGTAATCCAGGCCAGTTGAATGTTTTAGTGATGAATGTGCATGTATGTGGGAAGTTGCATGCATTACTGTGCCTATGTTACAAAGAAATGATATACCAGTAGGTATCTTCTGTTACATGACTGTCACTTTGTGTTTATGTTTGTGTATTCAGGCAGCTTAATATGTTTGTAGGATTACTAAAGGTGTGGTGCTGATGGGACATCTTTTCATGGTGACACCACTTCCCAAGGGATCTCCTGGGAACCAGACTGTTCCAATTACCCCATCCCGGTGGAATGTGGCACCCTGTCGCAGCTGCTGTTGCTAGGTACCTCCCCATTGGGAGTGCAGTAGCCAGGGTGATGATCTCCTTCAATCTCCCCACTGGAAATCCAGTGAAGGCGTTTGGTTTCCCCTGTTGTTTGGTGCTCTGCCTTAGTGACACCGCTGGCAACCCAACAACTAAAGCTGTTAACCCCTTGAACCAGAGGATGTAATTTTTTTTATATTGCTGTTTCCAACAGTTTTATTCAGCTTAGGGGAAACTTATTGAACTGGGGGGGCTAGAAATAGCCTTCATTAACCCTTTGACCACAGAGATCCTTGCAATTTTGAATACAGTTGTCTGGTGGAAGTCTGATTAAAACTGAAAGAAATACAGAATTATATTGAAGGAGTTTATAGCATCTTGTATTTATATACCATTATATACATTGCTGTAAGTACTGTACTCTACAGCAATAATATTTTTACATCAATTTATTACTATGGGTGGATGCCTTGACATTACAGTATTCTGTTGTCAAGACACTGTCATGTATACACTTCATGTTGTTTTTCTGTACAGTACTAGTACACATACCATACTGGATTTGTTGTCTGTCATTGTTAAGTTTTATGGTAAGATACCATACAGCAGGGCTGTTCAACTACTTTAGTAGTAGGGTTGAATTGTAAAACTCTGATTGACAGAATGGCCATACATTGTTTTTACTTCCATTTTTTTTCCCTCAAACACTTACACATAGAAAGAAAAAAAAATAATATATTGTTTTGCATTTGCATTTTCTGCTAAGCACATAAATGAAAAGAAGAAAGCAAAACTTTTTATGTTATGTTTGTTTAGTTGTTTCATTCTTCTGAGCCTGTCAAAGGGCCATTAAAGAATGACTCAAGGACATGATTTTCCCATGGGCCGCCAGTTGAATAGCCCAGTCATACAAGGTATGAAAAATATTTTGTGCTTTAAATAGGAGTTTATTTGATTGTGGCTAGTACAAATTAATAACATCATAAACTCATATAAGAAATTTTGCATAAAAATTCAGGTTGCATGGATCATATTTTAGGTATTTGTGTGCTCACCCTTGTGGAATGGATGTGGAGAGGTTGCACTAAAACAACTAGACAAAATTCAGAACAAAGCTGTTAGAATTATTGATAACCCTGATATGATAAATAATACCTCCCTGACAAGTAAGAAGGAATGTTGCCTCCCTTGCTTTATTTTACAGATACTTTTATGTCAAATTCTCAGACTAAGTTGCATCCATTGTGCCACCTCTCCGTGCCTTCCCTCGTGCCACACGGGCTCTTAGTATCTCCCATGACTGGACTGTTACACAGCCATATTGCAGAACTTCTGCCAATCAGAATTCTTTTATTCCCCGAACTGCATCTCTCTGGAACTCACTTCCCCAGAGTTGTTTTCCCCCAGAGTTCAACCTATAGCTGTTTAAGTCCAACTCTTACAGATAGTTTATGAATTGAGGATGCCAGTAATCTGGTGTATGGATTATTATTATTTTCTTTTTTTCATTCATTTGTTTTTCCTTCCTCTGTTCAGTTATTAAAAAAAAAATCTGGTGCTTTGCTATGTGATGGTAAGTACATACCCAGAATTTGCTATATTATCACAGTACTGTAGTCTTGGTAGTCTTGATAATAGCAGTCATAACCAGATAGAAAGTTTTCCATTGACATATTCTGTTGTTTTGATCACACTTTACTGTACCTGGTTTTTATTCTATGAAAACAGAAATGTCCTGACCAGCTCCTGGCAGATGAACCTCAGCCATGTGAACGACATGTCCAGAACAAGGCTGTGGCAGAGAGATTCTGTGCAAAGCTCAAGTCAAACCTCTTTGCTAGTAAGACTTTCTTCTTCTCTTTGAGGAATACAGTAGCTATATCTAAAGGCAGTAATGCTGTATTAGTGCATGTATATTTAGCATCCATTTCTGGTACAATACCTTACTCATGACTACAGTACCTTTCCACATTCCAGTTCTTGATGATGCCCATTCATGTTCAGTAGCAATTCATTTACTGTAGTATAATATTATGTTATTCATACTGCAGTCACATGGTTTGAATCAGTCTTCACCTGGCCTTCAGTATAGTGATGTCCTTTTCCCCCCCATGTCATGAGACATCAGTTATTCAGGTGTGATGCATACTTACCTTTTTCCTCATGGAGAAAACTTTGAATTAAACAATTTTTCCCAAAATCTGTACCAGCCAACCTGCAGTACTTATCTTGTTGTTATGGCTCTAGTTCATCTGGACATGAACCCAGAGCACTGCTGACTGAAGTTACCTTCTCCAGCAGTCCACCATCCCTCTTTTGGGGTATCACAAAGGAGATGGGGGATGTTTGTATAAGCAGGTATAAGAGCTGCCTGGTTATATTAGTGTCATCTCATGAAGCATTTCCCTCCAGCACTGGTACCTTTCATGCGATATAGAGTGCTTTACCCCCTACCCTGTGCCAACACCATCCCAGCTCATCGTTCCCACTTCTTTCTAACTCACTCCATCTACCTCACCTGCTTTCTCTCACCCACCATTTCATGCCATTTCCATCTTCAAATATAAAGCTATGACATAAATTTTCCCACCACCAATGGTGCCTCTCACACAACACCCATCTGCTCAAGGTGTACTAATCATGTACAACTCCATGCCATCTTCAGCCTATCACACCCACTCCTAACTACAACATATGTTTTGCTGCTCAGCTTTGGCTTGCAATGTACCAGCTTATGTACATTATACATATCCTGAAGTGTCCCACTGCCTTTCACCATCCCAACCCATCTTGACCTGCCTTCTCTACCCACCTTATCCGTATCTACTCGGATAGAGTCAGTATCATAAAAATGATTACCATGACTACTGGTTGACCTACTGTGTTGATATGCATGGGTACTCTGTTGCACCCTACCAGCCATCATCATCCTAGCCTAACTTGTCCACTTGTCTCTTCTTATTCCACCCAGTCTTGAAAGACCTAAATCAACATTTCAAAAAGACATTGCACAGATAAGAGTGATTTTTGGCAGTTGCCTTCATGAGGTTAAGCTGAAGCATTATATACAGATCTGACTCATTAGGTTGATCCCCAAGAAATCTGGAAAAACCTGGAAATCCCGTATTTTTAATGCAAACTGAAAGTCACTGTATCAATAGGGTTAATTTTTGGCACTTTATAGACATGGCCTGAGATATACATATTGACGTGAGTCAGTATGGTGGACCTGATAGGTTCTGAATGGGCTGCAGTTGACTGAAATAAGCCTGAAATGATCTACGTGTGTCAAAACACAGCCAAATTAGAGTGACTGGACTTAAATGACTTTTTTTTTTTTTAATGCAAGAAAGAAGGAACCAAAGGCCAGGAGCCCACAGACCATTCCTTCCAAGAAAAAAACAAAAACAATACAAAAGAGAGCCAAATTCAAGATCCATCATTTTGAGATGCCTGGACACACTGCATTTGAAAGACTGGAGATCATAGGAAGTAGGAAATACAGACAGAGTGAGACAGTTCCAGAGTTGACCTGTTGCATGAATGAAAGACTGGGAGTAACGGTTAGCTCTTGCATTAGAGAGTTGGACAGAAAAGGGATGAGAGTTTGTTGCTAGACGGGTGCTATGCACCCGTCATAAAGGTGGAGGGATGCAGGCAGACAGTTCGGAGGAGCAATGACCATTGAAGTAGCGAAAGAAAAGAGATAAAGATGCAACAGTGTGGTGAAGAGACAGAGGTTGAAGGGAGCCAGTAAGAGGAGGAGAATTGTATGGCTGGATGTGACGTCCCTGAAATGACCCACGTGAAACTGAATTGACCTGACTGCTGGAATCAGTGTGAAGGCCTTGAATGAACTTAAAAATACCTCAAAACTCAGTGTGACCTAGATGTGAAGGACATGATTTGGCCTGGTGACACTGATCAACCTAATTGGATATAATTGTTTTTGCATGACAGAACAGGCTGGGTGTAATGGATGTAAGATGCCTTATTGAACTGAAAATGACCTGACTGCTCTGCACTAACCTGTATGGAAGAACAGGGTGGGGTGTAATGGATGTAAAATGCCTTATTGAACTGAAAATGGCCCGACTGCTCTGTACTGACCTAAATGAACAGTGTTAGGTAGCCCTGGATTGATATGACTTGGCTGGGTCAGATGTGCATAATGGACTGAATGTATCTCAAGTGACCTAAATGGATGTAATATGACCTGAACTGACCCTAAAGGCCTAAAACTGACTTGACTGATTTTAACTGGCAGAAATGGGCCTGAATTGTTCTGACTCAATGAACTTGCCTGAAATTACCTTTAGAAATTAATGTGGAAGTACCTGATTCAGCAGATAAACCTGGGCTGACTTGTTTGTCAGAATGGATGTGAAGCATCCTGTATTGGCCACTGGACTGCTTTATTCTTAACTAAACCACACATGAAAATAATAAGCCATTTCTACTGTTGATCACTGTATGGTTTTATTGTACTGTACTCAGACTGGGGAAAATTCTAATAATGAAGGAGTTAACACTGTTAGTCCCTCAGCATCAGTGAAAGTCATCACAGCAGGTGGTCCACCACAGATTTGTTCCCTTCATTTCTCTGCTTTCTTGGTGTTTAAACATTGTTTTGTTACATACTGTACTAACTTTTACATTCCAGCATGTCATCTTGAGGTTGATCCTGAGCCATTCTACCGTGATTGCCTGTATGATATGTGTTCATGTGAAACCAAGTTGGATGGGTGTCTGTGTCCCCTCCTGGCAGCTTATAGCAAGGAGTGTGCCAGGAAGGGCATTGTCATTGACTGGAGGGCAGAAGTTCGTGAATGTGGTGAGTCTTCCTGACAGTGGTTAATAGTACAGCTGTACTTAACTTTGAAGGAAAAGATAGCTGAAATACTGCACTGTCATCTACTTTAATGTTTTTATTATTTAGCTGCACTTTACTTCAGTAGTACAGCAATCCTTTTTTTTTTTTTCCCCGTATACAGTATTTGTTGTTTGCGGATTCGATTCCTTGTGGTTGCTTGTTTGTTTTCAAATCTTGCACTACAAAAGTTTCCTCACCTGGCTGCTAGTCATCTTGTGTTCACTTTGCTGTGCTTCTGCCAGATTCAACTCTTCTCTCTTGTGTTGCCCTACCATGAACACTAGCCATGTAGGAGGAGTCTGTTGAGGGCAGTATTATCCATTTATGAGGGTACTATTATGGAACCTGTGTGAAGGTGATAGATGCACAGTGATCTTTTTACTATTAATGTAGGTATAAGACAGATGCATTTTGTCACTGGTTGGTCAGTGTTCATATGGATGGAGTAGTGATGTATGCCAAAAAGGTGGTGGTTGGATATGATAAATGAATGTGTATGAAAGAAGGTAATGGACAGGGGATTGAGTTGATTGGATGAAGCATGTATAGAGGAGCACATGGGAAAAGTTTGGCACCCCTTTTTAACTTGATAGTTTGGCAGATTGACTGTCAAGCAGGATTTAGTGGGGTGTGTCTTTAGAGTTCAGCCTTGTGGAGAAGATGGAGAGTGAGAGTCTGACTAGAAGAGTGTATCTGAGCGAAGCAGAGGGGGAAAGAAGGTGGGGGTGTCCAAGGATGAGGTGCAGGGATTGAGTGGAGAGATACTGTATATGAAAGAAGGAGGTTTGAGTTGAAGGGAGGGCAGTCCAATGGCAGAGGTCGGGCAATGTGGAGATGATGTGCCCATCCCATATGGAATTAAGGCATCCAGCAATAAATACTGTAGATAGACAGATAGATAAATAGATATTATCTCTAGAGCAAACAGTGCTGATGATTAGGTGTGTGAGGTATAGCCAGGATTCCAGAAGCTTAAGTGACCTGTGTGTGATCTCTAGTCCATTTCACTGGGCATGAAGCTCATTGTTCTCTTATTTCTGTACAGTACTTTCTCTTCCCTTCTTTTTGGATCATATGTAACCCCCCCTTAAGTGAAATGAAAAATCAGAATAATAATGGTGATGACGATCATGTGTTCAGTTTCCATTTTTCTTTAGGTATCCACTGCACAGGAGGGCAGAAGTACCAGGTATGTGGTAACAGTTGTGCACGGACCTGCCTTGACTTAGCCACCAACTTGGACTGCAATAGAAAATGTGTAGAAGGATGCAATTGCCTCGATGGTTTCACTCTGGACTCTGATGGAGTCTGTGTCCCTGTGACTGAGTGCCCTTGTGTGTATGAAGGCAAGGAGTTCAGGCCTGGTTATGAACTGGTTCAACCACAGCTAGATGGATCACATCTAATCTGGTGAGGGCTTCTATATTGTATGTTTCTTTGTTTGGAAAGATATTTATACAGTATTCAGACTAAAGATAAGCTTGTCATTGAGTATATTTGATTGTCTTCAACACAGCTCTTTGATATCTATCAGTAACTACAAGATACTAGGTCAGATATGTGGAAGATAACTGGGTCTGATTAGTGAGGACCCGGGATGGAAGCCATGAAGGTGACTATCTTACCAGATATTCATTCTTAGATCCTTAGTGGAAAAGTTTCTAGAGAAGGGAAAGAAGTTGTATGCAGCCTTCATGATCTGGAGAAAGCATATGACAGGGTGGATAGACAAGGATTGTGGAACATATTAAGAATATATGGAGTGGATGGGAAGTTGTTGAAGGCAGTGAAGAGTATGTATGAGAGTGATAAGGCTGCAGTGTGTGTGGATGGCAAACTGAGTGAATCTTTCCATTTTAAGGTTGGATTGAAACAAGGATGTGTCATGTCTCCATGGTTGTTCAATCTGTACATGGTTGGGGTTATAAAAGAGATACAAGGTCGGGCGGTGGATGTTGGAGGGGCCCTAATGAGAGAGGGCAGTGTTTGGAAACTCCCTGTACTATTGTTTGCAGATGATACTGTGTTGTTGGGCGAAGATGAAGGGGAGCTGCAAGGCTTCGTAGATGAGTTTGGGAGAGTGTGTAAGAAACGGAATCTAAAGGTGAATGTAGGGAAGCGTAAAGTGATGGTCTTCGAGAGAAGTGAAGCCAGTGAATGTACAGTGAAATTGGATGGGGAGGATATGGAGAATGTGAGTGCATTTAAGTACTTGGGTAGTGTGATGAGTAAGGATGGAAGTCTGGAGGGTGAAGTGCTGGAAAGGGTGCAGCAGGGAAGGAAGGTTGCTGGTTCGTTGAAAGCAGTGATAAGAAACAGGGAGGTGAGCATGGATGTGAAAAAACTGTTACATGACAGTATTGTGATACCAACTTTAGCATATGGAAGTGAAGCTTGGACCCTGTTGGAAGGACATAAGTCAAGAGTGAGAGCAGTGGGAATGAGTTATTTGAGAGGAGCATGTGGAGTCACATGGAGAGACAGACTAACAAATGAGGAAGTGAAGGAGCATTGTGGTGTGGTTGTGGACGTGATAGGAAGCGTTAGGAAAAACACGTTAAGGTGGTTTGGGCATGTGAAGAGGATGGAGAGTGAAAGACTGACAAGGAGAGTGTATGTGAGTGAGTTGGAGGGGGCAAGAGGGGGGGGGAGGCCAAGGATGAGATGGAGGGATGGAGTGGAGAGGTACATGATAGTGGGGAGTGTGAGTTGGGAGCGGGGTAGTGAAATGGCGGGGGACAGAGCGACATGGAGGTGATTTGTTTGTGGCCACCCCGTGCGGGAGTAAGGCGTCTGGCAATAGATAGAATAGATGTCTGTATTTGTACCTTAGAACAGTTGTACTGCTTCAGTAGTCTGTAATTTATTCATTCAGTGAGTGCTTCAATGCTGGGTGGAACTGCTGGGAGCCAAGGGGAAATGAGAGTGCAACAACTTCACCCCAGGTGGATTGTCCTTCAGAACAACATCTTCAATACATTGAGTGTCTGCCAGAGGAGGAGCACACCTGCCAGGTAAGATAATGCCATTTATCACCATCATCATCATCTTAATCATCCAGGCTTCTTTTCCCATTTAAGAATGAGATGAGATAGGGTCCAGAGATGAGAAAGAAATATGATAATAGGAGAAACTATTAAAAAAAAAAATATTGAATGGGGCACGCACACTCATTCATTCACATTCAAGCCACTCAAATCCTGACTCCACCCTACAGACATAAGCATCCACTCTTACGTGTTTCATACCACTAATTAGCTAGTCAGTCCTGATTATCACTACACCAGGACAAAACAAGGTCACCAGACTCTTGTGATGCACTCCTTCATACAAAATTCTTCCAGTCAACTCTGACTGCTGTCAGTTACCCAGCCTCATCAACTTCCATACCTCACTTTCTCACACAGTCATTTACCACATCTATCCATATTCTTGGCCTCCCATGCCTCATATCACCTTCAGACATGCTCTGATATATTTTTTGTTCACTACTCTAATCATATATATGGTCAGTGGTGGAGGAAAGATTTAGGAGGTGGAGAGACGTACTGGGACACAAGGGTTTGAGAGTAAATGTGGATAAAACAAAAGCAATGATGGTGGCAGTACTGTCAAAGCAGAGGGAGTGTGGCCGTGTGCAGTTTGTCACACGCGTGTGGGAAGTAACTCCTTCTTGTGCAGTGTTTGTGATAAGTGAGTGCAAAGGAGATGTAATGGTATTAGAGGTGGGCTGCATAATAATGCTGATATTGTGTGTGTGTGGTGTATTGTGGGGGAAGGGGGGAGAGCATGTAGAGATTGTTTGATGTGAAAAGATTGATTTTGCTGGAGAGTCTCTTGAGTGTGTTGAGGTTGGGGGACCTGTTATGTGCTGGAGGTGGGGCTGGAGATAGCTCTGTAACGGGTTTGGAGTGGCTGGAGGAAGTTCAGGGAGCTGTTGCCTCCTCTAACATTGAAAGGGCTCTCCCTCCGTGCCATGGGATCTTTGGATGCAGCATGTGTAAGGAATATAATGCTGTATAGTACTGAGACCTAGGCAGTAAGGGAAGAGGATATTCATGGGTTCAAATGTACAGAAATGACAATGATTAGATGAATGTGTAGTGTGTCCTCAAATGTGAGGCCTGGTTGGCTAGGATTGCAGTTGAAGAGCTGAAAAGAAGGAGGGGACTTGAATGTATTGGTGTGCTGATTAGGAGGGGTAGATTGAAATGGTTTGAGCATGCTGAGAAGATGGAGGGTGACAGTTGGGTGTGGAAGGTGATAAACGTGAACATCAGGGGAAGGGTTGCAAGGAGCAAACTGAAAAAGGCCTGGGACGAGATAATTGAGTGTGACCCCAGGGATAAGAGACTGAATAGGAAGGCTGCCAGAGATCGAGCAGCATGGGGAGCCACCATTAGGTGACCAAAGCCGGTGCATGAAAGTATGTTGGAATCTTTTTAAATGATATGATATCAACTACTTTTACTCATCTCTGCATACTGTAGTGTACTTCACTTAAAGCTGCTGTCTCCCCATTAAACTGCCTCTTCAAAGCATTGATCACCTTTACAGTAATAAGAGGTTGATAGCACATTTGTAGGTCACAATATCTTAATACAAAGGAAATTAAAGCCACAGCAGGCAGAAATGAGGCAATTTTACACTCCTATCTAATGCACGAATTTGATACTTCCTATATATTCACTGAATCGATTTGCAGTTTATAATATCAGTAAGTGGACTGCAGTAAGAGTCTTTCTCACATTGACTGATATATATATATTCCATAGTTGCAGAATGTGTCAAACTGAGTCTCACAGGGCTCCTTATTTATATGTGGAATTTTCTGTATTAATAATACAAAAATGATGAACCATTGGGTATATCACTCCATAAATCTACAGTATCATTAAAGTTGTGTGGAGGTTTTACCTAAAGCATGCTTTTATCTCCTTACCATATGTCCTTTTTTGGTCAGACAATGCACCTGGGATTAGTGGCGGGTGAGCTGTGCCGACCAGGTTGTGTGTGTGCAGAAGGGTATGTTCGTAACACTGAGACAGGCACATGTATCCCGCACAGCCAGTGTCCTTGTCATCATGGTGGCCGCTCCTATGAAGAAGGAGCCAGCATCACTGAGGACTGTAACACCTGGTAGAAATGCCACTTTCAGTGCATGCTGCTACACTTATGTAATATTCTTATTTTCCTGCTTGCTTTTAATCCTTTGATGTTGACACTTGTCAGTTTAAGAGTTTGACACATGTTATTTTATCTGAGAATTATTGTTATTATTCTTGACACTAGTCAGTTTAAGAGTTTGATACGTTATTTTATCGAAGAGTTATTATTACAGTATTATGGTTGACACTTGTCAGTTTAAAAGTTCATTACGTTATTTTATCTGATATTTATTATTATTATTATTATTATTATTGTTGTTATTATTATTAGTATGATAATGATGATTGTGATTACTGTTGTTATTATTATTATTATTGTGGTAGGTGGGGGCACTCACCATCCACTCACTCAGTGTAGTGCTGCTTTGGGTGTCTGCCCTGTCCTCTCTTTCTTCCTTCCTTTTCTGTCTTTCTTTCCTTCATTTTTTCCTCTTCCCTCTGCCTATAGGTGACTTTACACTCCCTCTTCCCTCTTTCTTTCCATCATTCTTTCCTCTTTCTTCCGTCTTTGGGTGATTCTGTGCTGAGTGAGAAGCCAGATAGTTTCCTGTACACTAGGAAACCAATTACTGCACTGGATGGTAACCATGTAACCAAATTATGGCACCTGGTGGTTTAGTGACTAATTATGGCACTCCAATTGGATTGATCCAGTGCAGGTTTATATCCAAGGGGTGGTTGGGGTTTATTGCTCACGTAATGCCATTCAGGGATAAGTGAGGTTGGTTACTCTCGTCTTAAATGTCAGGACCAGTTTGCCTAGCCCCAGGCTCTTACGCTCCTCATGGGGCAACGTAGGATTGGATGATGGATGGATTACTGTATTATTATTTTGTGATACACGGAATCCACTCATTACCTCGTCCAGATGGAGTCCGGCGAGGGTTTGTTTTTGGTTGAGTTTCATTGTTTTTCTTTGTTTCTTTGGTAGCAACAGTACGGAAAAACAGCTGACTGAAATTACATGAAACTTTCAGAATAGGTGGGCACTGGTCCCAGAAGGAAATGATTTAATTGAAACGCAAGGTCGAGTGTCACAGGGCGAGTTCTTGAATGGGTAGTTAGTTGTGCAGTTACCGTTGACTTTAATTAGGATTTTCACAGGGCAGGTTGAAATTGAAGTTAGTTGCAACTTTGTTTGCTGACAACTAATGGCAATACTGAATCAGAACTGTATTTAATAGTACTAAAATAACCGCTGTCGGGCGAGGTTCGCTGTGCTCTGCACCACTTGTTCGATGTAGTTGTGCTCTCTCTCTCTCTCTCTCTCTCTCTCTCTCTCTCTCTCTCTCTCTCTCTCTCTCTCTCTCCCCCCCTTATATATATATATCTATAATGAGGCAAATTTTTGACACTTCCTATCTAATAATGCTAATGATTGGCACTTGGTAGCTAACTTAGGCATGATGTGATATAATCAGTATTTACATGATCACTATCCCAGCTTATTTTATCCACTTCTCTTCACCTACACCCATAACAATTTTAATGTGGTCAGTGTCATAACAGCGACTGTTTCACTTATCAGCCAGGCTGCAGCTCTCATATTCACTGGGTACATTGCTTCTCTTGTGGCTTGCCACTCACAATTATCCCAGACTATTCAACCCACTCATCCCTGCGTTCTTATTCGTGGAAGATCTGAAGTGATATCTCAAAAACCACTGGACCAGTAGAGCTGAATTTAGGCATTTGTTTTGATTGGCATGACCTAAATCTGTCTGTGTTTAATTGAGAGACAAAAATTGACATACCTGTACCCATGAATTATTATCCATGGGGATGAATGTGGCTGAACTGAATAGAATAACTAGGATGAACTAAAGTTGATCTCTGATTTAGTGTCTTCACCTGAATTGATTGAATTGGACCTGAACTTACCTGAGTGAACCTGAGTAAATCTTAATGAACTTCAAGTTATCTGACAGAACCTGAACAGATGTGAAGGACCTAAATGGACCTGAATGACTTGAATCAGCTGAACTCTACCTGAATTGTCCTAAACTGGCTCATAATGACCTCATAGGACTGAATGGATGGATGTAATTAGACATATGATGGCACTAGTGAATCTGAATGTATCTAATTACTGTAGTTCTCTTTGGCCTGGAATTAACCTGAATTGGTCTGACTGAGTTACATTGGAGGTGAAGGATGTGAATGAATGTACTGTAGTTATTAAGACCTCAAGTTTGTATGAATTTTTGAAATGGTGGACTGTAGACTGCCATTGCCCTTCTCAAGGAATATATATAATGTTCTCATGCTTTTGATTCTGTGTTCATTGGCATGGTTATGATGTGTTATTAATGTTTGTATGTTTGTGTTCCAGCAAATGTGAGGGTGGTTTGTGGCTGTGTTCTGAGGATGTTTGCCCAGCCATCTGTTCTGCTTGGGGAGACTCTCACTACAAAACTTTTGATGGTCGTCTCTATGAGTTCCATGGTACCTGTGACTATTTACTGGCCAAGGGCAAGGCTTCCCGAGTTGACATCTTTGAAGTTACCATACAGGTGAGCCTGGTTTAAGATGTCTTCTGTATTGAAATCTTAAAGTTTGGTACACCACCTAGCAAATGGAAACCAAGCTTGCTTCATGTCCTCTCCCCATTATTTTCAGCACTGGAACACATCCCAAACCAGATGGATCACATCACCTGCACACAAACTGCAAGAAATTAGACTGGACAGAATTCACTGAAGAAATAGAACAACATTTCCACACACCAAAAAACAAACTCATCATCAGCATTAATAGGCATATTACAAAGTTCAGCAACATCATACTCATTGCAGAAAAATGCCACATTTAACAAGGCAACAGATAGCATTCCAACCTGAACATAATACCAGAAATGCTCACCTCATAAGACAGTGCAGCTTACTAAAACACAACTCCCTTCTCCCACAGACATGGGACACCATCATAAAGCTCCAACGACTAAACATTGAGATTAACAACAAAATTAGGTCAGAGAAAACAGAAAGCTGGAAGGCCTTGGTAACAACACTTAGTCAGTTCACTTACCCTTCTTGGCCCTACAGATACTTTAGTGCTGTTACAAAACCACCAACAAGCACCTCCTCCAAGACCCACTTTACCATTATCTCCAACATCCAACACATTGTTTCTTACAAAGTCATAGTCTTGGTTTCAGCTCCCATATTAAGAAAGATGCTAAGTTACTGTATACACATTCATGTTAAAATTAGTATTTTATATAGATCTCATTTTTGTATGAGTATTAGGAACGTATCCTATGCACATTATGAGGATATCCTGTAACTGTGTTGGTGGTGGTGACCATATACTGTAGCCAGTAAATACAAAGCCTGGTGGTTGCTTGAGTCGTGGGACTCCAACCTAATGCAGCCCAGAAGAGTCTAAATTCAAGGGATAGTTGGGGTTTACTACTCACACAGTGTCACTCAAGGTCAGGCAGCTGATCACTTGCCTTCAGTCAAGTGGGGAAATAAAGGATTGTTTGATAAATGGATTTATGGATGAAATATAAGCAATGTTTCATTTTTCTTTTTACATTATTATTTGAATGTATAAGAAATATTACCTTCTTCAGAATAGACTAGCATTTTGTCAGTCATTATATTGGTGGTAGGTAGGGGCACTCACCATCCACTCACTTGATGTAGTGCTGATCTCGGATGACTGCCCTTTCCTCTCTTCCTTCCTTTTTTCCTTCCTTCCTCTTATGTCTTTCTTTTCTTCATTCTTTCCTGTTCATTCTGTCTGTGGGTGATTCTACACTGAGGGACAAACCAAATGGTTTTCTGTACATTCACCATCAAGCTGAAAAGGGGCATCAAGTTAAAAAAGGAGTGGCAGAGTCATGTACTCCTCATTACATAATTCATCCAGCCAGCATAACCCTGTCAGTTTCCTCACCTCATCAACCTCTGTACCTCTCTTAGACCATCATGTACCATATTTTTCTACCTTCTTGGTCTACCACTCCTCCATTTATCGTCACTTTCATGTGTACTCTTTTCACCACCCTGTTTATGTCCATTGTCTCTATATGACCTTACCACAGTATCATCACATACACACACACACACACACACACACTGATGTTAGTAAACTTCCTTACTTCGCATGTTCCATGACACATTTATTTGATCTTGTTTGCTCTGTGCACTCCACACATACCCTAGCTAAAGCAATCAGGGAGTAATTATAGTCCATTGTTTGTTTCCCTTCAGTTTATATGTTGTTTTGTAATCAGAATGTGCCTTGTGGAACTGGTGGTGTGACCTGTGCCAAGTCCATCACACTGCGGGTTGGATCAGGGGATAACCAAGAGGTGGTGGAATTCTCACGCAACAAGCCGCCACCCACCAGGTCAGTGCTTCGGGAGATTTACAGCGAGATATTCTTTCTGTGTTATTATAAATGTAGGGCATTTATTTTAACTTGACGAAGATCCTTAACACCTTTTAGCCTTTTTGATGGCCAAGCAGCAGAACCTGTTGGATTTATCCTAATTGGTACCATGCACCCCACTTGTTAACCCAAATTTTCCCTTTTATGTCAGTTTAGACCCATTAAGTAAATACATGCTGTTATGGTAAATATCAGAACACACATAGGCTTGGTTAGCTTAGTAGAAAATGATGAAAAGGTCATGGTAAGGAAGAAACACATACCACATAGAAACCTGAGATTTGCTTGAGGCAAAGGGTTCTGAGACTAGAGGGTGGAGAGTTAGAGGTATCGATCACCTGGGATTATCTTCTCGAGTCAGATCTCATTTTTTAATTTCTCAAAGTCATCAGAAACCACAAATTTTACTCTATCATAGTTGGCAGAAACCAGGTCAGGTGTGTGATAATGAAGTTTTTTAGCCAAAAAATGGGCGAGGATGGTAGGAGTACAGATTTTCATCTAGGGGTGATAAACAAAAAATTCTATAGCCAAGGGATCACTGTACAACACCTTGATCAGAACACAGTACAGTGAGCCCCCCCTTCTGGCATCCACCTATTAGAGGTATTCTTAAATACTGTAAAGCGTATTGAATTCACATAGCAAGGCATAGGTCAAGACACCAATCAGCCCTCCTTCGTTACCAGTTTAGATTTGGGTTGGGTAACTCACAGTGCAGATTACACGTGCTCCTCGTACAAAGTAGGCCCACACAACATAGCCCGTAATTATGGAGTATTGCACAACACACATCACCCTAAGATGCAGATATAGCATCAGTGATGTAGGGAACCTATGAGATGACACAATAAGTCACTTACCTGTAGTTGTTGGTTTTGCTAGGCGAGGCATAACCTGGGTTGAGCAACAGCAACAACAACCACTTGAGGTGTGTTTCATATCAAAAGCTCATTCTGGTATTCTTTTTGAATGCAGTATTTGTTTATGTTCATACTACATTGTTTCAGTGTACAGTAGTCCTTCTTATCCATTTAGTAGTTCTACATCCCATTCATATCACTCCTTCTGTTCCAGATTATTGATGTATTTCTTATGTACACAATCCATGCTGGTAATGAATGCAGTTGTTTTAAAAAAGAATATTTCTGCAGTTTTTAACCTAATAACTTCTCTCTCACTCAATTCCTAGGTCCCAATTCCTTACATGATTGTTGACAATAAAACATTTTCATGCAAGAACTAGTCAACCTCCAAGCAAATATTCTTACTTTTTATAACAATACAGCCAACTTCTTCCATTACTCTTCTACCTTGAAGTGATCACTCCTTAATTTCACACTGCCATATTTATGACAGAGCACCATCATATACTGGGACTCAGCAGATCCTTGGTACTTATGCATTTTTTGCTATAAACTTCTTGCTGTCTGCTTCACCAACTCTCGCACATGCTGTTGACATGATGAGATGGAGGGATGGAGTAGAGAGGTACTGTATATGAGAAAGGGGGGTTGTGAACTGGGAGCAGGGCAGTGAAATGGCGAGGGACAGGGCGATAATGAGGTGATTTGTTTGTGGCCACCCCTTACAGGAATAAGGCATCTGGCAATAGATAGATAGATAGATGTACCAGCCACTCATCTGTTCCCAGCTGTCTTACTGACCACTGTACAGTTTTTCTGGAAGCATTATCAAATGCCATCTCCAAACTCACAACATTTTTGAGTGCTTTCCTTTCACCCAGGAACTTCAGTAATTGCCTGGTTACGTATAGTTTAGAATGAAAGAATGTTGCTAGAGAAATTGCTGTAGACATGCAGATTGTACCTTTGTCTTAACTATGGAGACTCAGTAATGGGGAAGGTGGTTCATACCAAAGGTTTTTAAAGAGCCTGGCCAATGTTGTTTTACAATATCTTTGCGATTTTGTCTTCACCCAAAGGAACTAGGAGATATGGAAGTTTAATTTAGGCAAAATATGAATACAGTAATTTTACAGGTACTAAATTTTGAGAGACCAGTATATTTGATCATTTAAAAAATGCTATCTGCTTACATATCCACATTCCAAAACTAATGTAAATGTGCATTTTTTATATTTTTTCAGGAATATGACCCGCACTATTATTCGAGAAGCAGGCATTTTTGTCTTCGCAGAGGTGGCTGATATGGGATTAGTGCTCCAGTGGGACCAAGGCACACGTTCTTACCTCCGTCTTGATGCATCTTGGCAGGGCAAGGTAAGTTGTCTTCAGAGTAACAGCATTTGCTGAATAGCAGCACCTTTTAGATTAAAATATGCCTTTGTTGCATGGAGATGCAATACTCAACCTATATTTTACTCATTTTAAGCTGTTCACCAAGGGCAGTGTGACCAAGAATGCTCATGAACGAGTAAAAGTATGGCCTCATCAGAGACACCTGTGTCATTATCATCATCATCGTCATTAGCAGCAGCAGTAGTGTCATTGTCATTTTCGTCGTCATCTTCACTGCCACCATTGCCACTCAAATTACTGCTTAAGAGATAAAGTGGTGCAGGATCCAGAAAAACAGAAAGAGAAAGCATAAATGTAGGAGGACTGCTATTCAGGACATCCTGTAAAATATAGTACAGTAGTTCCAGTTTTTATTTTACATCTCCTTTGTACTTCATATGGATCCTACCCCACCTCATTTCATGTAAGAAGTTATAACTTGAAGGAACTGACAAACCACACTGGAAGCCTAAAAGTAATAGTACAGAAAGTATGGTAAGCCACAGCAATGTGGGATTTGTACATTGTTACCATGGAGCACAGTGACATGCCAGTACAAGCAAACCTGGGGAAGAACAAGTGTTCTCTTTTCCACCCAAACTAAGCCACTTGTAGATTGCAGAAGGATCCAGTTGTACTCATTCTAAACACCAAGAGATGACCTGGAGTGGTTAGTAGCATAGCACTACTGTCGTTATCGCACATTTTCCAGCTAAAAAACATCGTTATCATGCACTTGAGCTGATTTCTGCTGACAATGATGGTGCAGTATCTGTGGTTTCTGATGGCTTTGAAAGATTCAAAGATATGACCCTACTTGAGTTAATCTCAGGTACAGAGGAGTGCAAAGAAAAGCAAACAGCAACAGACCTTATGGTCCTTTCGAGGCTGTTTGTTACAGAGTAGACTATGACTTTTAGATCTAATCTGCATGCTGAATGATAAGGATAATAAAGCAAGAAGGCAATAGAGACCACTGTTTCTCCACCACCCAGCCTCAGGAACCCTTACCTCTTACCCATCTTAGGTCTCACTGTGGTATGTGTTACTTCTTTATTGTACCCTTTTCATCATTTTCTATTAACATAACCATGCCTGTGTGTGTTTCTGATACTTACCATAACGGTGTGTATGTATTTAGTGGATTTAAATTATCATTTTGTTTTGTTTTGTTTATAAAGGCTTCAACATGCTTGCATGCATTGGCCTTCATCACCTAATGGCGGCTTTCCATGCTGCACGATCTCTGGCAGCCTCCCTAATCATTCCCTTATCCCTGAGGTCACACTCAGTGACCTCATTCCAGATCATATTCAGTCTGCCTCTTTCAGCCCAACCCTCATTGTTAAAACTTCTCACCTTCTTTACCCAGTTGTCATCCCCCATCTTCCCCACATGCCCAAACCATCTCAGTCTCCCTCTCCTCATCACAACACCAACACATTCCAGTCCCATCCTACCTCTTAACTCTTCTGTCATAAACATAGCCCCTCCAAGCATTGCATTCAAGAACACAGTGCTCATCCACATCCACCTAATCATTGACATTTCTGTATGTTTGAGCCTATGAATATCCTCTTCCTTTACTGCCCAGGTCTCACTATGATACAGCATTATACTCCTAACATATGCTTCATACAATGATTCTTTAGCACAGAGGGAGAGCCCTCTCATTGTCAGGAGAGGCAGCAGCTCCCTGAACTTCTTCCAACCACTCCTCACTCTATCCACAGAGCTAGCTCCAGCCCCACCTCCAGCTTATAACATGTTTCCCAAATAACAAAACTCTTCCACACACTCAAGAGACTTACCAGCAAGATCAATCCTTGTGACTGGGATGCCTCGTACCAAATCGGATAAATCCCATAGGATCTATGCTTTTGTTATCATGTAATACACTTATCCCAGTGGTCCTTCCATTGCTGGAAACATTTTCGTGAGAACCAACAAAATCTTTGTCATATTTGTCTTTATCTCATTTTTGTTCTCAAATCTCAAACCCTTCAGCATCATCTTAAGTTTAGGAATTAGCCAAAAGTTGCAGGGTGTTATGTCAAGAGAGTAGGGAGCCTGGTAGGCCTGTGTGATCCAGTGTTTGGCCAAAAAATCTGCAAGAAACGAGAGCTGTGGGAGGCAGACGACTGGCAGCTCCACCACAACATTGTTCCAGCCCACTCATCCCATCTCATCGAGGAGAGATAGATAGATAGATATAGATTGGTTGATAGATAGATATAGATTTAGATGTTAGTTTCATGGATGTTAACCATGGTAAATGTAGAGATTTATCCAACACTTAGAGGAAGAAAGTCAGTAATGCTTAGGGTAGAGGAGAGTGTGCTGTGTAGAATATGGTAATAAAAAGGATGGATGTGTAGAGGGTGGATGATCTGAAGGATAGTAGGTTTCGAGCGCCAAGGAGATGACTTGATGTGGTAAATGAACGTGCAGAATTAACAAATGGAGATTAAAGAAGTAGATGTGACAAAGTATAGATACAGGTGGATGAAGTATATATAAATATGTATGTGATATGTTTCATCCAGTCCTTCCCATTTTCACTTCATGGTGTGTGGTACAGGTGTTTTTTATACCTGTAGGTATTTTTATTGATAAATTTTGGATGCTTTTACTTAGGTGTAACCAGTGAGTTGGTTGTCTTGGATGATAATTTAATGGATGTTGGCCCGTTTCAGTGGGCATTCTATTGAAAATTTTCATACATTTTATATATTTGTGTGGGAAATTGGATGCTGATCATGTAAATGAATTTGCTGTGCTGCAAATTATCAGGTCCGAGGTTTGTGTGGAAACTACAATGGAGATGAACAAGATGATTTCCAGACTCCATCTGGTGGATCAAGTGAGGTGTCAGTGCGCATCTTTGGTGACTCATGGCGTCTTCAAAACTACTGCCCTGACAGCATGATAATTAAGGTACAGTAGGCTACTGTTAAATTTCCAATGACATTGACACACTCCTTCATAGTTTTTTGAGCCCTTAAATATTCAGTAATTGCACTTATTTTTAAGCTGTCATTCCTAAGGCAGTTTTTAATGCATCAGTGACTCCGTTATTACACCTATCAACCCAGCAAAATCTTCCACAGGAGTACCCACTAATGTTTAATAATATCCAGCTTAATCCTGCATCATCCTTGAACATGCTTGGGGTTTCATTCACTCGTGACTTATCTTGGAAAGATCATATTCCGTCTCTTGTAAAATCTGCTTCCAAGAGATTAGGTGTGCTAAGCCGACACCGTACCTTCTTTACCCCTGCACAGTTGTTGACTTTGTGCACGGGTTTTATTCGCCCCTGTGTAGAATACAACTCTCATGTGTGGGGAGGCTCCCCACATACAGCTGTTCTCAATAGGGTGGAGTCAAAGGCTTTTCATCTCATTAACTCTCCTCCTTTTACTGGCTCCCTTCAACCTCTGTCTCTTCACCGCACTGTTGCATCTTTATCTCTTTTCTATCTCTACTTCAGTGGTCACCTCTCCTCTGAACTGGCTGCTTGCATCCCTCCACCTCTGCAGCGGGCACATAGCACTTAGCACTTGTTTAGCAACAAACTCTTATCCCTTTTCTGTCCAACTCTCTAATAAAAGAGTTAACTGTTACTTCCAGTCCCTCATTTATACAACAGATCAACTCTGGAACTGTCTCCCTCTGTCTGTATTTCCTACTTCCTATGATCTCCAGTCTTTCAAATGCAATGTGTCCAAGCATCTCGAAATGATCGGATCTTGTATTTGGCTCTCTCTTGTATTTTTTTTTTTTTTTTGGAAGGAATGGTTTGTGGGCTCCTGGTCTTTGGTTCCTTCTTCCTAGCATTTTATAAAAAAAAAAAAATCAGGTCATACCATCCATTCAACCTT
Source organism: Birgus latro (assembly GCA_018397915.1). Taxonomy (NCBI): domain Eukaryota; kingdom Metazoa; phylum Arthropoda; class Malacostraca; order Decapoda; family Coenobitidae; genus Birgus; species Birgus latro. The sequence goes on from JAGKTI010013931.1 coordinate 21,790, forward strand.
GCAAAATCAACAGAAGGACTGAATTAAAGCTTGCAAAATATGTTCTGGTGGGAACAGGGAGGAATACCTTGGATTACTGTGTGGAAGAAGTTTGACTTGAGTACAGTATACAGTAGAGTCTTGTGTAGTGAATGTATCGATAAAGACTGCTGTCCAGATTGAATTGCCCAAATCATTGTGTAAGAACCATTGTTATTTAGCTAATGTAGGGAAGGAAATCCTCAAATTTTCCCAAGTTCCTGTTCTGGCCCTCTTGAAAAAATGGATCCCCCCCTGGGGGTAGGGGGTTTTTCAAGAATTCTCCCCCAGTATCCCTGCTTGTCGTAAGAGGCGACTAAAAGGGTTGGTGGTGGGTTAGTGCCCCACCCCGTAAAAACAACTAACTTTTAGGAGGAGGCTGTAGCACGGGCCGAACAGGGTAGTACTCCCGAGGGGAATGGAATGCTGGTGATAGGGAGAGCTGGAGCTCCTTTCACTAGCAACCTAATCATCCCCCTTTGCTGACCTTTTCAGTGTGACAGTAACATGGAGAGTAGACCAGCATACTCTCCCAATCATTT
>JAGKTI010013932.1:0-22348 GCA_018397915.1 Birgus latro
AGAACTAGCTTGGTTCCCAGTCAGTACTATGCTGCTAAGACCTCACGTCTCGCTTGTTGGCCCCACAGGACATAATACGTCTGGGGTCCTTACATACATATGTATTGTAGCTCATAAGTGCACATTCTCGGCGATCCCAACCGGGGACACCGACGACAAGCCCTTATTAGTCGTAAGCGTAGGGCTTGTGCATATTGTATGTACCGTAGATTAAGGTAGGTTAAGAGGGGAAGTCCAAGACCCTGTAGAGGCAATCTGAGGCTGAGTTTGAATTACCTTGTGGTGTATCTCGAGCTGAGGGCCTCCCTGAGGATTCTCGGAGATTACACAGAAGCCACATGAGTGTTCACACCCATGCAGGGTGTTAAAATGTGACCTGCCAAAGTTGCACAGGGATTCTCGACTACCTTTACTAATTATAAGTGTGCAGTCACGGTGAACCCAACTGAGGACACCGATGACAAATGGGCAGTCGAGGTGACAAGCCCTTTGTTAATGATAAGTATAGCCATAAGTGTGCAGTCATGGTGAGCCCAACCTAGGACACCGATGACAAACGGGTAGTCGAGGTGACGAGCCCTTTGTAATGTTAAGTATAGCTATAAGTGTGCAGTCATGGTGAGCCCAACCGAGGACACTGATGACAGGCGGGTAGTCGTGGTACGATCCCAGCCGAGGGCACCAACGACGAGCCCTTTATTAGGCGTAAGTGTAGGTTAGAAAAGGCAACTATTGGGGAAATAATGGCGACATACGTACGAAACTTGTTATTAATTGACTTTTGGCTAAAGAGTACCTTCTTTTGTGTGTGTGTGGATTGATTGCTGGGTGGATGAAATTGTAATTTAGTGTAACCCTTGCATTGACACTATTGATACTCCACCTTCACTCATCTCCACAGGTACAGTCGTTGGGTGAAGAAGATGTCCAGGACCATTGATCGTCTGCTGCACCCTGGCACTTCATCTCCTCTGCCCTCGTCACCTTTATTATTGCCTTAATATGTATTATTATTATTGCTTACACGTAGGTACAGTTACACTACAACTGTCACACCTACACCGTATATCACATATATCACACTACATAACAATTAGTTGTTAATGTAAATGTAGCGAATTTTCACTCAGTTGGCCTGAGTGCAGGATTTCCCACTGTCGTCTCGGAGTTTTTCCCTCAAGCTTGCTTTTCTTAACGTAAATACGAGGTTTTTACGCTCATAGGCGACACTGTTTCCTCCTGTAACAGGATAGTACACACACCACAGCGTGAATCTCGTGTGACTGAGTTAGGATGTATATACATAGTGTCAAATTTTACTCTAGAGTAAAATTTGAAAATTTTCACGGGCATAATGTCACGAATTTTCTACAGTGTAAAATCACTTTAAGTTAAATCGTGACATCCAGTGATTTTGTGGAGGAGCAAATTATTATATGTACGATAATTTTAAGTTGTCGGGTTTTGCTCCGGGCCCGTTGCGCATGCGCGCGCACCTCCCATTCTCAAATGGGAGCTCAGTCTGCCTGGAGACACGAAGCAACGCGGGCCGCCTTTCTAGGCTCAGTGCTTTCTTAGCATTTTCAGATTTCAGCTGGTATTGGCGTGTCTTCTGCAGCTTCCACCCACTTTGGTGATCATCACAGCAGCTCTGGTTCATCCATACCGATCAGTATTTTCTGGTTTTTCTAGGCTTAAGCTTTCTGAAATATTTAACCGTTATCTGAGTGTCTGAGTGAGTGAGTGTATTCCTTCATTTGATTTGAATTTCATGTAATGTAAATTCATTTGTTTGTAATTAATAAATTTACAGTTCATTTTCTTGAGCTTTGTTAAAGTATAGCAGCCGTGTTTAATTTTCCCACTTATTTAATACAGTTTGCTACTCCACGTTAGCACAACTTTTGAATTAAATCACGGCTGGTACTTAGGCCAGCTTTGGCATCACTCCTTAAATCCGTTGTGCTAGCTAGGAGTTTGGCTCAGCCAAGAGCCTGTTATCTTTATTATTATCATCTTTTTTTTATTGTTGGGGGGGGAGAAGAAACTTTCTAGTAGGCCAATGGTACAATATTGCAGCCCAGTAGAGTGTCTAGTCTCTGCTGCGTACCGTTGAGAAAGTCTATAATTCTCGACTCTAGAGAATTGGTGAAGTGACATAGCACACTTAGCTATACATTGTATATGAATTATACAATATTTCATTATCTCTTGGAAATACTTAAATTTCCCCTTGACATCTGGCGACACGCCAGAGAAAACTCTCATTTTCCCCTGACAGTAGGGCTTGTACATACTGTATGTACCGTAGATTAAGGGAAGTTCGAGACCTCCGCAGAAGCAATCTGAGGCTGTGTCTGACTTACCTTGTGGTGTGTCTCGAGCTGTGGGCCTCTCTAAGGATTCCCGGAGAATACACGAAATCCACATGTGTGTTCACACCCATGCAGGGTGTTAAAATATGACCTGCCCAAGTTTGCATAGGGATTCTCAACTTACCTTTATTTAGGTGAGGAGACTGTAGCACCAGTCGAGCAGGGCAGTACTCCCAAGGAGGATGGAAAGCTGATGACAGGGAGAGCTGGAGCTCCCGTTTCATCAGCCCTCAGGACTTGTTCCTGACCATCCTCCTTTGCTGAACTTTTTCAGTGTCTCAGTTACACAGAGAGTAGACTAGCATGCTCTCCAATACAAGTTTCTCTAACTGTCAACACCAAACTACATACACGCTACACACTACACTTCCTTTTCAAAATTATCTCGAAAATGGCGCACAAAAATCATGCCTCGGAGTCCCTGAGGGGGGGAACCATAAATGCCCCCACCATCCGCCCCTCTCCCGGTGACGACTCAAAGAGCTGCCTGGAACCACTGTCTGACTCACTCCTTCTTCATTTCTGTAACATTCGCGGCCTTTCCTCTAACTTTCACGCTGTCGAGCACCACCTCTTCTCCTCTAAACCTCACCTTCTCTTTCTCACTGAGACTCAGCTGTCTGAGGCAACTGACAGCAAACCCTTTTCTGTATCCTACTTTCTCTATTCTCGTTTCAAAGCAAAGGTGGCTGTTGTGTATATGTACTCAACGATCTATCTTGCTCTCGTGTTCCTGAACTTGATTCTTCTGAATTCTCTACTCTCTGGCTTCGGTTTTCCTGTCATTCTCTGACTAAATATATCTATCCATTTCTCCTTTCTCTGAAATCTCTATTCTAGGAGATTTCAATGTTCATCACCACCTTTGGCTCTCCTCTCCTTTCACTGATCCACCTGGTGAACAAGCCTACATCTTTTCTATCCTTAATGACCTAGAGCAGCTTGTACAGCACCCTACCCGTATCCCTGACCGCCTTGGAGAGAGTTCCAACATACTTGACCTTTTCCTAACAACTAATCGTTCTGCTTACACTGTTCATCTTTTCTCTCCGTTGGGCTCCTCCGATCATAATCTTATTACCTTAACATGTCCAATCGCTCCAGTACGGCCTGTGGACCCTCCAAAGAAACGCCACCTGTGGCACTTTGGAGCTGCAGATTGGGAGACCCTCATTCAGTACTTCTTTGATTTTCCATGGAATGATTATTGCTTCCTTGGCCGGGAGCCATCTGAGTGTGCCTTGCGCATTACGGAGGTTATTCTCTTGGGCATGGAAGCATACATTCCTTTCTCATATCCTCTGACTAATGCAAGAAAGCCTTGGTTTAATCACGCTTGTTCTAATGCTGTCCGCAACAAGGAGAGGGCCTCTAAGAGGTACCGGAGCCAACCCACCCCTGAATCACACCTTTTATATATTTCTGCCCGGAATCGTGCTAAGTCTGTTCTTCGCTCTGCTAAAAACAATTTCATCCGTGCTAAATGTTCCCAACTCTCCAACTCGAATTCTTCTCGCTCCTTCTGGCACCTTGCCTAAAACCTTTCTAACAACTTTACCTCATCCTCCTTCCCTCCTCTTTTCTACTCTGATGGCTCTGTAGCTATTTCTTCTATTGATAAAGCAGATCTCTTCGCTCAGACTTTCTCCTCCAATTTCACCTTAGACGATTCCGGTGCAATTCCTCCATCACTTCCCCCCTCTGACTTCCTCTTGACTGACAATAAAATTTCTTCAGCTGATGTTTTTTCTGCCATCACTGGCCTCAGTAAAAAAAAGGCATATGGTCCTGATGGAGTCCCTCCTGTTGTCCTAAAAAACTGTGTTTCTGTGCTTACACCCTGCCTAGGTAAACTCTTTCGCCTTTGTCTCTCAACTTGTACCTTTCCTTCTTACTGGAAGTTTGCTCTCATTCAGCCAGTCCCAAAGAAGGGTGACCATTCCCAACCCTCTAACTATCGTCCAATTGCTTTAACATCCTGTGTCTCAAAAGTTTTTGAGTCAATTCTTAACACAAAAATTTTAAAGCATCTTTCCTGTCACAACCTTTTTTCTGATCGTCAGTATGGGTTCCGTCAGGGACGCTCTACTGGCGATCTTCTCACCTACCTTTCAGACTCTTGGTCATCCTCCTTTCGGAACTTTGGCGAATGCTTTGGCATTGCACTTGACATCTCAAAGGCTTTCGATTGAGTCTGGCATAAATCTTTAATTTCCAAACTGCCCTCCTATGGTTTCTATCCTTCTATCTGTGCCTTCATCTCTAGCTTCCTTTCTGGTCGTTCTATAGCCGCTGTTGTAGACGGCCATGGTTCCTCTTCTAGACCTATCAACAGTGGTGTTCCTCAGGGCTCTGTGCTATCACCTACTCTCTTCCTTTTATTCATCATTGACCTTCTAAGCTGTACATCTAACCCTATCCACTCATATGCTGATGATTCCACCCTTCACCTTTCCATTCGGTTCCTGCAACGTCCATCTCAGCAGTTACTTCAACAAAAAAGGGATGAGGCTATGGCACACCTAATGTCTGACTTGGCTCGTATCTCTGATTGGGGTAAAAATAATCTTGTTATTTTTAATGCATCAAAAACTCAGTTCTTACACTTATCAACCCGACAAAATCTTCCTCAGGATTACCCACTAATGTTTAATAATGAACAGTTATGTCCTGCATCATCCTTGAACATGCTTGGGGTTTCATTCTCTCGGGATTTGTCTTGGAAAGAACATATTACATCTCTTGTGAAATCAGCTTCCAAGATATTAGGTGTGCTAAGCCGATTCCGAGCTTTCTTTACCCCTGCAAAGTTGTTGACCTTGTACACGGGTTTTATTCGCCCGTGTATGGAGTTCAACTCTCATGTGTGCAGAGGCTCCCCACATGCAGCTCTTCTCAATATGGTGGAGTCAAAGGCTTTCCGTCTCATTAACTCTCCTCCTCTTACTGATTCCCTTCAACCTTTGTCTCTTCACCGCACTGTTGCATCTTTATCTCTCTTCTATCACTACTTCAATGGTCACTGTTCCTCTGAACTGTCTGCATGCATCCCTCCACCTCTATGACGGGCATGTAGTACCCATCTAGCAACAAACTCTCATCCCTTTTCTGTCCAACTCTCTAATGCAAGAGTTAACCGTTACTCCCAGTCCTTCATTTATGCAACTGGTCAAGTCTGGAACTGTCTTCCTCTGTCTGTATTTCCTACTTCCTATGATCTCCAGTCTTTCAAACGCAGTGTGTCCAGCCATCTCGAACTGAACGGATCTTGAATTTGGCTCTCTTTTGTATTGTTTTTGCTTTTTCTTGGAAGGAACAGTATGCAGGCCTGTGGCCTTTGGTTCCTTCTTCCTTGCATTAAAAAAAAATATATATATATATAAGTGTGCAGTCACGGTGATCCCAACCGTGGACACCGATGACTAACGGGCAGTTGTGCCGATCCCAACTGCGGACACTGATGACAAGCCCTTGGTAGCAGTAAGTGTATAGTTATAAGTGTGCAGTCACGGCGATCCCAACTGTGGACACAGATGACGAACGGGCAGTCGCGGTGATCCCAACCGTGGACACTGTCGAAGAGCCCTTTGTACTAGTAAGTATAGCTATAAGTGTGCATTCACGGTGATCCCAACCAAGGACACTGATGACAAATGGGCAGTCGCGGCAATCCCAACCGAGGACATCGACGACGAGCCCTTTATTAGCCATGAGTATAAGTTATAAAGGGCAAGTATTAAGAAAATAACGGCGACCTCAAATGTACCAAACTCTTGCTGTTATTTGATTTTCAGCTAAAGTGTACTTTCTATTGTATATGGATTGACTGCTGGTTCGATGGTAATTGCAATTTAATACAAACTGTCACATTGACACTATTAATCCTCCACCTGGACTCATTCCACAGGTACAGTTGGTGGGTGAAGCAGATGTCCAGGTCCATTGATTGACTCTGCTGCATGCTGCCATCTTTACTCCTCTGCCTTCATCGCCTTTATTATTGCATTAATTTATATCATTATTGCTTTACACGTAGGTACAGTTACACTACAACTGTTACACCTACACCGTGTATCACATACACCACGCTACATAACAGTTAGCTGCCAATGTAAATGTGGCAAACTTTTGCTCAGTTTGACCTGAGTACAGGATTTTTCACTGTCGTCTCGGAGTTTTTCCCTCAAGCTTGCTTCTCTTAAATTAAATATGAGGTTTTTATGCTCATAGGCGACAGTGCTTTTCTCCTGTAGCAGGATAGTACACACACCACAGTATGAATCTTGTGTGACTGAGCTAGTTGAATATATATATATTGTTAAATCTTTTCCAAGGAAAAATTTGACTTTTCAGGGGCGTAATGTCACGAATTTTCTACATCGTGAAATTATGTATTGTAAATCGTGACATTGATTGATTTCACAGGAGCGACGAATAGTTCTGAAATGCATGAAATTTTGCTCAATCTCTTAACCATCCACTTCTGTACTTATATTTGCATCAAGTTATTAAAACTTTCATTATTCTTTCGCGAGTGATTGTCTTTATGTACAAACAGTGCATTCCTCTGAGCGATAATTTCTGAACTGTCATTTCTTTGTACTTGTCTCCCTGGCTGTTATTTGGCCACGTCCCTTTCACACGTCCCTTACGTTGGACACTCAAGCATCGAGTCAGTCGTCCAAGAGCTAGTCTCGGAGTGTGGTGTGCTGTGCGCAAAGCTCAAGCGGGTCTCTCTTCTGAGCGATCTCAGAAGTCTCGGCTGTATCGGCGTGAGTTCCCGAAGCTCAATAGCCTGGTGATCGACTGTATTAGTGACGGTCTCATCCTTACCGATTTGTATTTCTTTTGTTTTTTCTAGGCTTTAATTAGTTATTTATCTGAGTGCTTGAGTGAGTGCATTTCCCCTTCTTTTATTTTGAATTGATTCATGTAACGTAAATTTATCTTCTTGTATTTAATAAACTTACAGTTCGTTTCCTTGAGCTTTGTTAAATGTAACAGTCATGTTTGATTTCACCACATATCTAGTACACTTTAGCTACCCCGAGTTAGCACAACTCCTGATATTATTCACGACTGGCACTTAGGCCAGCTCTTGGTATTAATTCTTAAATCTGTTGTGCTAGCTAGGAGTTTGGCTCAGGCAAGATCCTGTTTATTATTATTATTATTATTATCATTATTTTTTGAATGTTAAGGGGAGAAACTAACTTTCTCAGAGGCCAACAGTACAGTAATACAGCCTTCTTGAGCGTTTTGTCTCTGCTGTGTACTGTTGAGAAAGTTTATAAATTCTCGACTCTAGAGAATTGGTGAAGTAAGCCAGCATAAAAGTGAAATCGCAATTTGATTTCACGAGTCGATTCTCTCGTGGTAATCGACTCGATAGTTATCCCTAGCAATCATAGTGTACATTTTTCATTTTCCCCCTGACATACTGACAATGTTCCCTCTAACTTCCTTTTGCAATGATTGTGAGTCCTGACGGCGTGATACCCACAGATTGTCGGTGTTCCATCGAGGCCTCTTGTCCCAGTGTAGAAGTGACCACACGGTCCTTCTTACCAGTGCCCATTACACAAATTCCCCTTCCATCTCCTTTTGTATTGCGAGGTCGAATATGTAATTGGTTGGTCCATTTGAATAATCTATTCCTCCGATGTGAAATGTTTAGTTGATAGCGAGTTTTGGTATTCATATGTTATTGTTTCCCCTATAAGTACTGATATTTCAAACTCTTTAAAGTTTTAGTCAGTAGTATCTTTCTTTAATATAATCAATATATCAATTTATGCAAACCTTTGGGAATTAGGGCGAATGTTCCAGACTTAGAGGAGTTTTTGGTGGAGGTAGTGTCTCGGGGAGTTAGTTTCACGAGTCCGTTAGAGACCGTGGAAGTGCAAGTCACGCACGTGTTTGTATTATCTTTGAATACTGTATTAGGTTAAGAGGTGAAGTTATATAATTATATTAGTGTTTGTAATTTATTGATCGGGCATATATCCACCTGTGTGCAAGATTATACATCATATTATAGTGTGATAATATCCCATGTATTCTATCAGCTGTGGTGAATACGCACTTGAAATATTTGAACCCAGTTACATTAGTCTGCCCTGTAATAATCTCAGTGGGAAGAGAATTCATTTATTTCAGTTTTCTAGGATATTCATAGTCTGATAAGTAATCTATGTTTATTTTTTTTTTATCGAAATCTAGTTTTTCTTACACTGTATGTTTAGAGTTGGTAAATAATAGATTAAATTTTTTATGTGTTTGATCTAAATTCCTCTGGGAAGTTTGTTTGTGAGATTGAGTGGCCCGCAAGGTGTGTTGCTATCTAAAGACTCACACACTCTGAACTACTCACGCTTCCCTAATCATTCAGTTGCAAGGTCTCAGTGTCCTATATCTTACCTTAGTGGGTCTAATCATTCTTTCCCGGCATACGCTGGGTGGTGGCAGCCTACTCTTGTAATTCTAATTCTTCGTATTGGTATTTCATTCTTTTTTCAGAAGTTAACAAGGTCCCTAAATTTTGCACCATGACACTGGTGGCTAAGTGATGGTAATATATTAATATTCATTATTCATAGGGAACCCACCTTCCAAAATTTCCACCCTTACACTGGTGACAAAAGCGGTGGGATTTAGATAGAAATCCTGCAACAGCATACTACAGGCCCACTTAGTCTTATAAATTGCGAACTCCTAGAGGATAGAATTTTCTATTGAAATAAGAAGAGTTAATATTGAAAATTTTCATAGTAGTGGACCATCATAGCCTATTTATTGGGTTCTTTCCCCCTTACAATAAAACATCCACACACATCACAAACTCGGGCAGTATGGAGCAGACTATGACACATGTCTCGGTGTCATCTGAGACAATGGAGGCGAAAGCGAATCGGGCAGGAGTTGGAGCTCCTGTATGGATTGGGAGGAGAATCATGACGCATGAGGTGCGTTGGGGACTTGTCAGGAAAGAGGACGGTCCATGTCGTGTGGTGGAGGAGCTGATGGACAGGCGTGCGGGCGTAGTGGAAGATATGTTCGCGGGGAAGGAGATGCAGGGAGCCCCAGGACGGGCAGGGCCCTGTTGCGGAGGAGGAGAGTGGGTCTTGGAACCCCTGGAAGAAGCCTCTGAACCTGATCCGATGGAGGAGTAACCTCCGCCCTGTGAGAGATGTCCTCCCCGGAGATTTATTGGAAAAATGTTGAAGTGTTGAAGAGTGGCAAAGTGTTGTTAAGCTGGTTATGGCAGTATCAAGTTACGTGTTGGATAGTAAAATGTGTGTGGGTCAGACTGTCTGACTGTTGACTGTATTAGATCAAAAGTTCAGAGAGTTTAATCTCGTGTCTGGGATTAATTGGAGTTGTATCATGGGCGCAGCCCAGTTCAGTGGGAATATTATGTTGCTTTAATTCGAGGGAAAACTGCAGAACTCCCTCAACTTACAGTCAGCACGGTCTAGGGTGTAACAGTGACTTCAGGACCTGACAGGTGCTCATCAGTTACTAAGTGGAGAGCTGGAAACACAAGGATGAGTAAATGGAGCGCGAATGCGATAGTAAGTTGTATGCATGGGAAGCGCCCCTGGGATGATCCTAGCAGCGAGAGTATGCGTCTGTCCAGGTGAGACGACCATGTTATCATTCAGGCAGGAAGTTGCCTGGGGCACATTTTTCCACTAAATGTTCGGGAAATCATTGGTGACAGGGAAGCGACCCCCTGGAGTACGCAATTTGCTCGTGGACCGACAGGTGCCACTTATGGGAGTATCGGATAGTGAGAACACTATCTTATTCTGGAGTTCATAGGGAGTTTCATAGTCAAATTTGGTAGGTCTGTCCCGTCCGCACACACGTCTCTAAGTAGTGTAGAGGAATGAGTTGCATGTAGACTTACAACGTTCAATTTTTTTTTTTTTTTCTGGAGGATGGACCTGTGTAGTGCCGTAATTTTAAGGGTAGTATAAGTCTAATATAAGTTAATATAAGTGTAGTATAAGTTAGTATAAGTATAATATAAGTTAATATAAGTGTAGTTTAAGTTAGTATAAGTGCAATGTAAGCGTAGCCTTGAACCCTGATTAATTGATACAATGGATAGGGAGTGGTCATCAAACTCATATTTGGGCTTGTTCCTTGTTAGTTTGTAGCAAGAGTGGAATACTATTAATAGAAAAAACTGTATGGAGCGAGATGGGAGTGAGAATCGTGATCTATTCTTGAAAAAGAGGCAAAAGATTAACTCGAGGTTAAAATTCGCGAAAGTTTGTATTCACACTTTGAATTCGGAATTTGTAAGTTAGGTTCGGTATTATCATCTTTTGTACTATATAGTAATGAATTTGAACTTAGTTAAAGTCTAATTATTGATAATAGACGTTTGTGACCACAAAATTTGCTTTACACTTGCATTTAGTCACGTAGGCCGGACAACTGCGACACATGGTTACAATTAGTTAAAACTCGTGGGTTTAGGCTTCGGTATAAAATGTCAGTCCCATACGATTGCCACAAAGTTTTAAACATCATAAGTCAGTTTCGTCTATGTATGGCGAATGTGAATACCTTGTTTCATATTCTTTGTTAGTTGTTGAAGTCGGTAATCTGTAGAGGAACTGGTGGAAGTCACCTCCGATGTTAGGACAACTGCGAGCGAGTGCATGTAGCCTGGGAGTGTCGCTCATTGTGAGTCCTGACGGCGTGATACCCACAGGTCAGTCGAAAGCCCTTTCTTTTTTTTTTTTTCTTTTTTTTTTTCTTTTTTTTTTTATGTGTCCGACTCTGGGCATAGGCTTCACAGCCTGCTATCAAGGCCCAGTCGTCCTCCTACAATCTACATGTCACCACTTCGGCGCTTAACACCCACTGTCCATATTGAATACATGCTAGGGCTGTCTCATACAGGACTGGTGTATTGGTATTAGCGGGGTCATTTTTACGACATGTCGGCGGGTCTTCTGGTAGATCAGTAAAGCCTGATTTAATGAAATTCAAATCCTTAAACTGTTCCCTGCAACAGCGAGGATTCGAACCTGGGTCCCACGGGACTGCAAGCCAACTCTCTACCGATCGAGCTACTGCTCTTAAACCCCCCCCCCCTATTTTGTCCCTATAATTAAACCTCTATATATATATATTAGAAGTTTTACTGATAATGTTCTCTCTAACTTCCTTTTGTAATGATTGTGAGTCCTGACGGCGTAATATTCACAGATTGTCGGTGTTCCATCGAGGCCTCTCGTCCCGGTGTAGAAGTGACCACGCGGTCCTTCTTACCAGTGCCCATTACACAAATTCCCCTTCTATCTCTTTCTGTATTGCGAGGTCGAATATGTAACTGATTGGTCCATTTGAATAATCTATTCTTCCGATGTGAAATGTTTAGTTGATAGCAAGTTTTGGTATTCATATGTTATTGTTTCCCCTATAAGTACAGATATTTCAAACTCTTTAAAATTTTAGTCGGTAGTATCTTTCTTTGAATAATCAATATATCAATTTATGCAAACCTTTGGGAATTAGGGCGAATGTTCCAGACTTAGAGGAGTTTTTGTTGGAGGTAGTGTCTCGGGGAGTAGTTTCACGAGTCCGTGGAATTGCAAGTCACGCACGTGTTTATATTATTTTTGAATACTGTATTAGGTTAGGAGGTGAAGTTATATAAATATAATAGTGTATGTAATTTATTGATCGGGCATATATCCACCTGTGTGCAAGATTATACATCATATTATAGTGTGATAATATCCCAAGTATTCTATCAGCTGTGGTGAACACACGCTTGAAATATTTGAGCCTAGTTATATTAGTCTGCCCTGTAATAATCTCAGTGGGAAGAGAATTCATTTATTTCAGTTTTCTAGGATATTCATAGTCTGATAAGTAATCTATGTTTATTTTTTTTTTTTATCGAAATCTAGTTTTTCTTACACTGTATGTTTAGAGTTGGTAAATAATAGATTAAATTTTTTATGTGTTTGATCTAAATTCCTCTGGGAAGTTTGTTTGTGAGATTGAGTGGCCCCAAGGTGTGTTGCTGTCTAAAGACTCACGCACTCTGAACTACTCACGCTACCCTAATCACTCAGTCGCAAGGTCTCAGTGTCCTATATCTTACCTTAGTGGGTCTAATCATTCTTTCCTGGCATATGCTGGGTGGTGGCAGCCTACTCTTGTAATTCTAATTCTTCATAATGGTATTTCATTCTATTTTCAGAAGTTAACAAGGCCCCTAAATTTTAAGTGATGGTAATATATTAACCCTTTCGCGCACGGTAAGTTTTATTAAGTTTCACGGCTCATGATTTTACTCCCCCGCGCGCTCCGCTGGCTGCCCGCGGTATGCAAATTACACGTATTCTCGCCTCATTTTCGCCTCCCAAACCTCAAAATGTTGCCCTGAAACTCACATCATCTTATTCGCCGATGTTTGTTCTAGCTGATAAGCCAAAAGAAAAACCAGATAAATACGAATAAAAGTACACTAGGCCGCCGTGAATAAACATTTTGGAACATTGATCTCACTTCCCAACATTGTGATTCGAGTGTTTTCCATCATACAAAAAAATGTTATTATAAGTTTTGATAGAGAATTTCATTGGCTTTCTAATGAGGCATGTCCGTTGTGATGCGATTTGGAGTTTTCGAGAAAATGGCTAAAAACTAAAAGTCATTTTTTGTTTTAAAAAAATGACTTTTGTTCAGGGAGGTATACTGCAGAAGTTTTCTCGCACACCTTATGTTTTGATTACATTATCTTATGCAGAATTTCATAAGCTTTCTCCTGATACCTTTTTGTTTTGATACGCCTCATAGTTTCCGAGTATATCGCAAAAAACTACAGGGTACTCGTGGCCGCGGTGCACTTTCGTCATGCGCGCACAATAACCGCCTACGTAACCACAACTTGTCAACAGAGAAATTACATAGTTATGTCCTGTACATACGTAGAATTCACTGATCTTTATCATGGTTCTTACAGAAAATCGATACGTTCAATAATTTTGGAGTAAATGGACGACAAAGATAGAACACTCTTCATCGCCCGCAAACGAGATAAAAATGCTCAATTTCCCTTCCTCAGGAATACTTACATATTTTCGCTCGTTACGTTTTATTATTATTATTATTATTATTATTATTATTATTATTATTGTTATTATTATTATTATTATTATTACTATTTACTCAAATTATACACGTAAAATATCATAAGCTCTTTGATAGTGCTCTTAGTAACTCGACATTTCCATTAGTCTTTTTGCTAGGTACTGATACTAAAGCTGAACTTTCTTCCATCTCATATGTGCATATGTAAAAAACAATACTTATTTGTGAAAAAAATATAGAAATGTAGAAACAGGTCAATGTTGAGCTGCTGGCAGAAACTTGAACGGATTGAAGATGAGTTAGCTAGTGTGTGATTTGTGTGTGTGTGTGTGGCGTATTCTCTGTTCCTTGCACCAAGTTGGCCTAATACATGCGTTGCACACAATAGATTTCTCCACGAACATTTGCTGCACGACATACGTATATAATGTCATATATGTGTCGCTGTGTGGCGTATTTTCTTGTCTCTGATCATTACGTAACTTTCCGCTGCCAGTCAACGCACGCAATATTTCTCGGGGAACACTTGCTGCACTGTTTTATATGTATATTTCACACTGAACCATATACAATATAAAACACTATCACATGATTCCATCCCAGCCTTTTCTGTTATTCCCTTCCCTACTGTATGGCGTAAGAGACCGCCTGTTCCCTTAGCAACTAATGCATATGTCTGTGTATCTCTATGGCATAACATAATGCCTGCTATGGTAGGTCAGTTATTTCACTAATCCAGGCACTATTTGTTTCACAGATATAAGTAATGGCTTCACTATAAGGGTAAAATACATCATTTTACGGGCAGGGTGAGTGGAAACCCCGCTATAACAAATCAGACTCTGCCTCTAGGCCTAACGGCTGATAACGGGCCCCAATGCTTTACAAACAATATATCTATGTTCAATAGACACAATCACTTCACAGTGTAGTCAGAAACACTGTACAGTCACAATATTTCAATAATGGCTTCAGCCTCGGGTGGGAGGGGGAAAATGGCGGATTTAAAGGGACAACAGAACACAGCACGACCCTACTGTCTCAGTGCTAGTAGAGCACTGAGATTCTATCACTACGTACAGGCACATAGGAGTCATTGCAGTGTTGCCAAAGTCTTACCTCGGGAGAGACACATGGCTGCTAGCATGCTACAAAATTTGATGCAAATTGAACAAAAACTTATTTTTTGGTTAATTTTTTTGGCGTTTTCAAGCGATTTGAGGTCCTGTGCTTTGGCACACCACACCACATGTAACGCAAATCGCGGTAACATGCGCGAAAGGGTTAATTTTCATTATCCATAGGGAACCCACCTTTCCAAAATTTCCGCCCTTACACATGCATCACTCAAGAGACCATGCAGCACTCAAGTGGCTGAAGACCTTAATGAATTCTGAAGGACAACTGGCATCCTGGATCGGGAAGATGCTTCAGCACAACATTTGAGGTGCAGCAACATCCTGGGCAGGTACAGGGCAATGCTGACAGCCTGAGCCGGCAGCTTTGTGACCTAGTTTGCAAAGAATGCACTTGGAAAAAAGATCTTAGCAAGAAATCCAGCCGGACTGCTGTGGTCGGGTCAGTGTCAGCTGAAGAAGACCTAAAGAGGATGCAGATGAAGGATACAGATTCACAACAAGTATTAGAATGGCTGCAGCAGGGTACAGTGCAACCATCTTGGGAAGAGGTTTCCAGGTTCAGGCTTGCGACTAAGAGCTACTGGAATCATTTGACCTTTGTTTCAACAACGGACTACTGGAGAAGCAATGAGAGACACCCAGTGGCCCCAGTAAGTATTGGCAGCTGGTGGTTCCCAAGAAAATAAGCTCTGAGGTCTTAAAGTCTCAAAACTGGATCACTAGTGGGCATCTGGAAGTGACAGAGGTTCTACTGGACTGGCATGTGTCAGGATGTCAAAGAGTGGTGTCGGGCCTGTGATGTATGCTGTGTCAATAAGGGATCCAAGAAATGTGGTTGCACCTCTCTCTAGGTGTACCAAATGGGTGCACCTATCGAAGGAGTCACAGAGGACATTGTTGGGCCTCTGCCACTCACTGAAAGAAGAGACCTGTACGAGTATATATGTAATGCCATGGACTACTTCACAAAATGACCTGAAGCCTATGCCATCCCCGATCAGAAGGCCACAGCTGTTCCACAGGTGTTGTTTGACCAATTCTTCTGTCGTTTTGGGATGCCATAAGAGCTGCATTCAGACCAGAGTAGAAACTTTGAGTCTGCTGTGTTCCATGAATGCTGCAAATATGGGGGAATTAAGAGGGCCATGACGACCCCGCTAAGGCCATAGACAGATCGGATAGTGGAGAAATTCAACTGGACCCTAGGACAAGAACTTGCCAAGTACTGTGTAAAGAGACAGATGGAATGGAACCAGATATTACCTGCATTGTTGATGGCATATCGGTCTGCATCCCCCACGAGTTATAATTGCCAGTTGATCTTTTAATGGGAACACCACCTGGTGAAGAGCTGCCTACAGACACCTCTGGCTATGCAAAGCATCTTCAGTAAAGACTGGTTAAGGTACATTATCAAGATTGAGCAGATCTGAAGTTTTCAGGTGAAGTGTTGAAACTCAAGTATCATGCCAGGGTAAGTGAGGTTTGCTTCAAAGATGGTGACAAAGTCTGGATATACAGTCCTTACCGAAAGAAGGGACATTCACCGAAGCTGCAGAGCCCATGGGATGGACCCTACACTGTAATGGACCGCCTGTCAGACGTTACATACCGGATTTGAGTAGGCAGGAAGTCTTGCCTGAAGGTGGTATACAAGCGTCCTAGATACTCCTCACTGGAGAAAGTTATCTAAGTTGAACAGAGGTAAATTTGCATAAGTCTCGTGAGTAAATCAGGCAATTAAATTCCCTAACTCACCTACAATCACCTCTCATATACTAGCTAGTTCCCTAAGATTTGGCCAAATCAATAAGGTCACTTAGCTATATAATGAGTCGAACAACAAGATGACGACGGGCGTGCTGTTTCAGTCTTTCCTGGGCAATCAGGCGTCCTTGGGGTGTATATACAGGAGTTTTGCGCAGCTACTGACGGAGTGAAATCTGCTCAAGGAGTGAGCAACATGGCAGCCCCTCTGTCCCTCATAGGATAGAAGAGTTGCCAACTATTGCTTAATTACAAGTCAAATACAACTAACTTACTCTGTAAAATATACAAGGTGAATCCAACTTAATCTAATCTTAGTTTTAATTAAACTAAACAAAATATTCACCCCTTTTCTACAGATAGATATACTGTATATATATTTAAACTGGCCTCCCGTTTGATCGTGGGCTTTTTCATCTTTACCAGGTCATTCACGCTGGCGCAGTTTAGGTCAATGGAAAATTCCCTAGTTTTACATGTATGTACATAGTTGTCTACCAATGTTAAATGCAGTAGCATTTAATTTATTAATAATAAGAATTAACAGAACGTAATCTCTGGGTTTTTAAACCTCTCAAGTACGTTTTCCTCTGCCCTTTAACGATCGACAACTAAAAGTAAATAGGACAACAGCTCGGGGGGAAAATATTACCCACAGTTTTGGGGCCGGGCAAAAAATGATACGCTCTATCATGTAATATGTCCCTTTGCCCAAAGCTCTCTCCACAGATCTCTAGAGCCCTGTGCTGCGACCCTTCTAGGTCGCACATCTTGACGCAATTGTTCTCCACCATCCTCTGTTTCCAGGGGAGCCGTTAACTCTAGGGGCACCAGTTTATCTATCGTTTTCATACTGAGATGTCCCCTACATTTAATTTTTACAAGTCTTAGCACCCCCTCTGAGTCTGGATGTGTGGAAATCACCTTAGCTAATGGCCACTGGGATCTTGGTTGTTCAGTTCTTACTAAGACCACATCTATGGTTATAACTGATTTGTTGCTGGCAGCCTGAGCCCCATAATATCTTTCTCTTAGGCTCAAGAGATATTCTTCACTCCAATGTCTATTCCAGATGTCCAATACCCTTTTAAGACGTTGGTATCCCTCGCGCAGACGTTGTCCTAGTTCATTAGTTCCAATTGTTGGATCATTATTTCCTCCTGGATATCCACACAAGGTATGGGATGAAGATTCCGGCCATGCAACATATGAGCAGGTGTCAAAGCTTCAATCCCAAGGCTAGTATCGTCTAAATAGGTTAACGGTCTATTATTAATCCTAGCCTCAATTTCAGTTATCACCGTTCTCAGTTCCTCTCTGGTGATCTTAGTTCTGTGTAGAGTTTTCCTTGGGCAGTTCTTTACTATTCCAATCATTCTTTCTGTAAATCCATTTTGCCATGGTGCTCTTGGAGCAATGAACTGCCAGATACAATTTCGGATTCCCAGTGCTGTCTTAACCTTTGGGTCATTCATTATGTTCAAAAGTAAAGGTGCTGTTCCAACGAAATTAGTTCCGTAGTCGCTTATTAATCTGGTAGGACAAGACCTTCTAGCAGCAAATCTTCTAAATACATTCAGGAATGTCTCTGAACTGAGATCTTCTGCCATTTCTAGATGGACTGCTCTCGTGTAGGTGCAAGTAAACAAACATATATACACCTTATGGGGAGTTCCCTCACCCGTAACAGTTATAGCCCCTGTGTAATCAACTCCATTTACCTTGAAGGGTCTACTACCATTTACTCTATCCTCTGGTAAAGCAGGTGGTCCTGGGTAGTCATATGGCCTTTGCTCATACCTCCTGCATATTATACAGCCCTGGAGATATTTCTTTACAACCGATCTACCCTTAGGGATCCAATACCTTTCGCGGATTCGGGCCAAGGTCTGCGGCACACCTCCATGAAGAGTCAAGTCATGGGCTTCCTTTACAATTAACTCTACAAAATAATCTTTCTTGGGTAGCAGTATAGGATGTCTAGTTTGGAGAGGTAAATCAGCCTTTATTATTCGGCCACGGCATCTAATCAGACCCTTTCCGTCTAAGAACAATCCTAAATCTCAGAGCAATTTGTTCTTATCAGTGCCTTGACATAAAAGGTTAAAAATCTCTCCATAATACTTCCTCTGTATCCTTCTCAACCAATATTCCATGGGATCAGACTTCTTAAATCCCACTTTCTTATTAAAAAATTCAACAACTAACCTAGTGGTGTTAATGAGTTGTTTTATAGATGAGAATCTGCTAATGTCAATTATTTCTGGCTCAGGTACTACTGGATCCATGTTTACAACACTAACCTCAACAATACTATACAGATTTTGCTCAGGCCAATTCTTAGTGAGTAACCATTTAGGACCTTTAAACCACAAGTCATCCTTGATCAGTTTCTTTACTGTGGAACCTCTTGAAAGTAAATCAGCTGGATTTTGTTTAGAGGATACATGCATAAACTTAAATTTAGAAGACATTTCTCTTATAGTCTTCACTCTATTGCGGACGAAAGGAATTTTACTGTCATCCTTTCCTATCCAGTAAAGACAAATTTCACTGTCAGTCCATATATAAATATCCTCAAACTGAGTATCCAGAGTAGTGGTTAGATACCTGGCCAATTTAGTTCCTATCTCTATGGAAGCCAATTCCATTTGAGGTAGGGTTCTTCCCTTAATTGGTGCAACTCTGGCTTTGGACATAATAATTTTTCTGTCATGTCCTGTTGCACAATAAGCTACTGCTCCATATGCCTTCTGAGAAGCATCACAAAAAATGTGTAAATGTGACTTCTCGTTACTGTTTATCATCCTGGGAATACATATGCTTGATGATTTTTCAAATTCCTTTTGAATCTGTTCCCACTGTTCAGCATACGTTTCACCTAATTCTGTGTCCCAGTCTAACCTTTCTCGCCAAGCCTCTTGCACTAAACATTTTCCCCTAATAACTATAGGACTGACTAATCCTAATGGGTCAAATAACATGGAGACCTGACTTAACAGGGACCTCTTGGTGAGAGTGACATCGGAGAACTTAACCGGCTTTAAACTTATTTCATCAGCCTTTGTATCCCAGTTAAGACCCAACACATTTTGAGTTTCAGGAATGTGAGTATTTGGATAGTCCTCTTGTATTTTCTTCCTCAAAAGCGGTGAATTTCTATTCCAGCTCTGTAGCGGCAAATTTGCCTTCCCACATTCGGAATTGGCTACTTCATAAGCCTTCAATACTTCCGTCTCTGTATCAGCAGCACCTTGCAAAATATCCATGTAAAAAGCCTGCCCTATTTCTGGGCATTTGGCCCTTTCAAAATGATGCTTCAATGTGTTGCAAAGTAGGAAAAGACTAGCACAAGAGCCAAAGAGCACCGACCGGAAACAGTAGGTTTTCAATTGACTATCCTCATTTTGAGGGTCTTGAGGCCAGAAGAATTTTGTAAATTTCCTATCCTCCTCCCTCAATCCTATTCTGAGAAAAGCCTTACTAATGTCTGCTGTAAAAGCATAAGGTTTCTCTCTAAGTCTTAGTAATACAATCCCTAACTTCTCTGTTAGTGTAGGTCCACAGTATAGGCAATCATTTAAGCTGGCTGACCCCTTGGACGCTTTACTACTACAATTGAAAACTATCCTTATGGGAGTTGTTACTGAATCTTTGCTTACAGCATGATGTGGTAGATAATGTCCCTCTTTATGGTTAACAGGGACTTCTAATTCTTCAATAAATTTATTCTTCATTTGATCCTTTATAATATTATCATATATGGTTAAATGTTCTGGATAGTTTCTCAACTTTCTTAGAAGAGAATTTAACTGAGCTTCAGCTGCTTGGAAATTTGTAGGTAATTCCAAATGGTTTAGTTTCCATGGTAATCCTACCCAATACTGTCCATCCTTAAATTCAACAGACTGATTATACAAATCCAAAGTTATTTTTTCTTCAGGGGTTGGATCTTCAGTGTGTATTCCTACACTGTCTAGGTCCCAAAGTTTGTGTACAGGCTCAATTTTTTCATCTAACAAGTCATTTATCTGAGTAGGTTCTAATTCTGCACCTATTCTAGCTACCATCAATGACTGTGTGGGGGTAACAAAGACTGAATCTGCTAATTTGGCATCTCCTTTGTCTTTCTTAGGAAAAGGCAGCCGACCCATAATAAGGTTACCTCCTGGACTCTTGAACAACTGTACTTTATTCTTCTTAAAGGTTCTGTGTAAGAATCTTCCACAGTAATCTGATCCAATTATCATTTTTATGGGACCCACAGTATCTGATTTTACATTTTGTTTTGCTAATCTTATCCCTGAGCTTTGCAAATTATCAGAGGTTTCCTTTAGTCCCTCTATATAAATACTGGTTTCCATCTTACCCAGTACAGCTGCTGTTATACGACATTTATATCTGCCAAGTTGTATTAAGGGTCTAACTAAATCAAAGGACTGTGCTTCTTTAGTAGTTAAGAACCCTGTAATGGCTAGATTTACCTTGCCAACAACAGGTAACTTTAATTTATCTACAATGTCTGCAGAAATGAAGGTTTTCTGTGCACCCGAATCAAAAAGAGTACATACTAATATGTTCCTGTTTTCACTCTTTACCTTTACATCAGCAACTGGAACTGCAGCTGGCATCGTTACTGGAGTATTTGCTTCCGCAACTGTCATATTGACACTTGCAGTTTTAGGAATCTCATGTTTCATCATCCTTGGACACAAAGCACTATGATGATTGTCTTTTTTACATTTGAAACAAAGATTTAGTTTAATTTTACAGTCAGCGGAGCCATGTTCGGTATTCACACAAATCATACAACATCCCAATTCCTGAAGTCTCCCTATTCTAGAAGCATAATCAGGATACTGTTGGCAAGATACACTGGAATGTTGTTCACCACAAAACACACAAACCTTCTTGTCCTTTACCATGAAAATTTTTACCTTCTTACTTTCATCAGCTTGTCTATCCCCTGTCTTTATTAATTTATCCTCAGGCTTTAAAGAGCTAAGAAAAGTACCTATCTCTTCCTTAAGTACAGCCTTACCTATTCTTGGCTTGGCTTTCCCAGCCAGTTGGTTAGTGGTTCTTTTCCTTATTTCAGCCTTTGATTTATTTTCAACAAGCTTTACTGTTCCTTGCAAGTGTTTACAGAGTTACATCAAGCCTTTCTCAATCTCCTCACAGGAGAAATTATCCTTCTGGTACCTGCCATACAGAGCGTCCTTAGTTCTTGGTAGAAGTTTTAAGGACACAATTCTAGAAAGCACCCAGTCTGCTGCCTTAACATCTTCGTAAGTACCTAAGGCCTTTAAATTACAACCTATCGCAATCCGAAAACTTTGCAAGGACTCAAAATCATGTCTAGGAATGGGTAATTCAATCAGAGCCTTTAATAATTGGGTAATGGCTTGCTCCTTGTCTTCATAATTCTGCTTAAGGATAGCCAAAGCTGCCTCATAATTGCTTTCCTCCTCAGGTAATTCCTTTATCAGTTTGTAAGGCGTCCCTTTGACCTGTCCTAACAGATATGCGAGCTTGCTCACATTAGGGAGATCTGTTCTGTCATGGACTAAGTATTTAAACTGATCCTCAAAGGATTTCCAATTCTGCTCCCCATCAAACTCTGGAAGCGAAATTTGTGGTAATCCAGCCTTACTTGCTTGTTCCACAGCTTTTGTTCCGTTGATAATACTGGCTAATTTAAATTCAACCAGCTTCACTAATGCTAGATATTCCTCCAATTTACCTTCAAATTTGGAGGTTTCTGCTTCCAAAAGATCTTTATCATCAGCTTGTACGATGGCTGCTTCGAAGTTAATATAACTTTCCTCGTACTTGGCCCATCTTTTCTTTTAATAGGCTCATGGACTACTTAATTTCTCCTTAATTGGAGGTGTTTCCTCTAATGACTGTCTACAGTCCAGTATAGCTCTCGTTACCCATCCT